>VWZL01005849.1:7015-29315 GCA_013396915.1 Stercorarius parasiticus
CCGGGATGTCCCTGCGGTGTTAGGGGATAGGGAAGGGGACATACGGCCTCCAGGTTCTTGGTGACAGAGCTGACCGACTCCAGGCAGAAGATGACGGGGAAGTAGGTGCTGAAGTTCTTGGCCTCATGCATCAGGCAGGTCTGCGGGGACAGGGCAGGCGGTGAGGGGCCGCCGGACCGCCCCCCATGCCAGCACCGTGGGGACGAGGACTGTCACCATCGCCATCACCTCGATCATGTTGCCCAAACACTCCTCCGGGCCGTGCTGGCACTGGAATTGCCACTTCCGGGACAGGGCAGGCGGTGAGGGGCCGCCGGACCGCCCCCCATGCCAGCACCGTGGGGACGAGGACTGTCACCATCGCCATCACCTCGATCATGTTGCCCAAACACTCCTCCGGGCCGTGCTGGCACTGGAATTGCCACTTCCCGCTGACGTTCCTCTCCTGCGGGACCAACCGGTCTGAGCGGGGCTGGGGGTGCTGGGGTGTGGTGCCCGTGGCACCAGGTCGAGCCGGTTCCTACCTCAGCGTTGCCATAGGGCACCAGGGTGATGGTGAGGGCCTCGCTGGGCAGCAGCAGCCAGGCGGTGAAGAGCTGCTGGACCAGGAACCAGCGGCATGCCGGGCACAGGCTCTCGTAGAACAGGCTCAGCTCCACGGGGGCGGCCGCCGGGCGCGAGAGGTTGGCGCAGCAGCTCTCTGCCTGCGTGCAGGAAGGTTTCGGGGTACGGGAGGGGAATATGGCTGCAGCCCCCCCCATATTTGCAGGGGATGGGGCAAAGTCCCCGGGGATGAGGGTGTGAAGGGCTGGGAGGGAAGTGAGAGCGGCTGGGGGCCTCCTGCAGCCGCAGTATCCCCAGTAACGCAGCGCCGGGGCTTTCCGAGGGAACTTCCCCAAAATATTTTTGGGGGAAAACATATCCAGCGGGGCTGGGATGCGCCTGGGTGTGGGTACAGCCCAGCACCCACCGCCGGGTGGTGGCTGCAGCCCCGCGGGGCTCGCAGGGCGCTGCCGGACCTGCCGTCGCAGCAGTGTCTCCGTCCAGGGATCTTCAGGGCGGAATAAGCAGAAAAGCTGTTTTATGCTGAAAAAGCAGAAGTTCCAGCAGCACCCGGGGAAGGATCAGCGTTGGGGTCCGGCTGTAGCCTGGCATTGCCCTGGGGATGCCGGGCAGTGCCGCGGTGCCAGCGTGGCACGGGCTCTGAGCATCCCTGCGGCGTGCCAGCCTGTGCTGCGGGGATGCTCAGAGCCAGCGCTTGCACTGGGTACCATGGCCGGGCGATGCCCCGATGCCATCCCTGCGCGCCCCAAGCCCCGCTCGCCGGGCAGGCACCTGGCCCCGCGCCTGCCCTGTCGGCGGGACGTGTCCCTGCGTGCCGGGTGGCCGTGCCCGGCGTGGGCTGCCATCACGGGCGGATGGCCGGGGCAGCCCTGGCACTGGCGGCTCTGACCTGGCAGGCGACAGCGATCTCCCACGAGCTGCACCAGAGGTGGGCCGGGTAGTCACAGCCGGGGACAGCCACCCCGAGCCCCGGGGCCAGCAGGGCCAGCAGGAGAGCCAGCGGCAGCGTGGGGGCCATGGGGACGGTGGGGTGGCATGGAGGCGAGCCCGTCCCCGCGAGGACTTTTAAAGGCTGGCTGCGCCCGCCTCCGCGCGCCCTTCCTGCCCCGCTCAACCATCCTCCTCATGTGACGCCGACGCTGCTGACTCACGCGGGGCTGTCCGGCTCCAGCCACCCTGTGTCCCCGGCCGCAGCCCCTAGTCGGGGCTTTGGGGGGTCACGGTCCCTCGTCCCAGCCCCGCCAGCGGCTGCCGCTTCCCCGCAGGTTGCGACTTGTCGGCGACAGAAACCCAACGCCGAGCAGCCCACGCTCAGCGTCTCCCGCACAGGCAGGGGCTGGCTCCACGTCAGACCCCCGCCATGGTCTGCCGAGCACACCCTGGGCCGGGTGCAGGTGCCAAAGCACCCCAGGCTGGGGGTGCTGCCCAAAATACCCCCTCGGGCTCATTTCTGGTGCCGTGTGGGGGAGCCTTGAACTTCCCCACTGTTTATAGCTGCCCTTTCCAGCTGTTTGTCGCCCCTTTGGGCTCCGCTGCCACCGCCTTGCATGCCCGGTGGGTGAGCCTGGGGTGGCCCCCGCCTGCCCCAGCCCTGAGACACCCCAGGGAGCAACGTCCCGGCACAGCCCAGCGCCGGCTGGGCGATGGGTCACATCCTGCACCCAGCCCTGACACCCTCTGCCTCCGCTCCCCTGGCATGACGCCCCTCCCACAGAAACCCCCGCAGCCATTTCATTAATTCTGTTTATTTCTTTCTTTTTTTTTTTTNAGTAACAAATACTGGGTTTACATTAGTAAACATCAACAGAAAGAGCATAGAGAACTACTGCTGGTAACGAACAGCTGAAGTGGCAAGTTATTTATTATTGCATATACCTAGAAACTAAAACCTCAGGAGCGCTCACGCAGCCGCCACGTCCTCGCCGAGCACAAAGCTGCCGGTGACACGGGGGGAGCACGGAGCATCCCGAGCTGGGACACGGAGGGACAAGCCCCAAGCTGTGCCCCGGGGGAGCAGGAACGGCCACGGTGCACCCAGGGGATGGGGTGGGGGACACAGAACGGGGCGGGTCACAAGCAGCAAAGCACAGCCCAAGGCCTGGAAAACACAGCGCTGCCGGCTTCGTCCGGCGGCATGAACAGCACGAGCAAAAGCATCAAAAGGACAAATCACAAGGAGCTTCTTCTGGGGGAGCTGCGCTGCGGGAGCTCAGGGCTGGGGCGTCCCCCCCGGGGGCAGACAAGGGAAAAGCTGCGTTTCAGGGAGCCACAAGCTCAAGTCAGGGAAAGGCGGCCCTGGGGAAGGGCATTTTCCTTCTCGTCGTACGCAGGACTCGCGAGCAGAGGCCCATCGGTGGGCAGGAACGGCAGCGCTGGAAGATGCAGAGGGGCAACCGTGACCCCCCCCATGCTCACGCTGAGCTGCCCACGCTCCTGGGGAGGAAGAGGCTGCAGCTGGGCGGCAGGAAGGGACAGCATGGGGAGAACAGCAGACATTCAGCCGAAAGGGTAAAAAACCACTGTCACGAGAAGCTGGAATTTCCCCAGCCAGCAGTGCCGGGGCAAGCACCAAGCAAAGTGTGGATGGGCAACGGCTTGAAGCTGAGACTCTCCCAGACGCTCGGCAGAACCTGGCACGAGCCGGGAGCAAAATCCCCCGTCAGGACCGGCCCTGAGCTCACGCTGGCGGGGTGCTGGGGGGACGTGGCCCACGCTGGGCGAACAGCTGGAGATCCAGCCAGCCCCATGGCACAGGGACGTGCTGGAAGCACAGGGACGAGCCCAGGGTCCCTGGGCTGAAAATGAGCCACTGTGACTAGTGAAGGAGTCTGGCAGCTTTGGGGTGTTGGCACGGTCCCCCATGGACCCTGGGAGGCCTCTGCAGAGCGGGCTACGAGCAGCGGGCCTCCCTGCCCCATTCCCATGTTCTCTCATCTCTCGCGTGTCTGAGCCCAAACTATTCCCTTAATTATCCCTGACAGCTTTTCCCAAGCGGTCCCCAAAGCCAAACGCAGCCTCTCCTGGGCCCTGCGCCCCACAGCTCCCCTGACCCATCGCCTGCCCCTTCCGAGGCCGTCCCGAGCTGCCACGGGGCAGGGCCAGCACCACGGCCCCGCATCCTCACAGCATGAAACACCGATAAACTGGAGGAAGCAAAAAACACAGCCCAGGGGCCAGGGAAGGCGCACGGAGCAGGGAATGGGGTCTGTACAGTCGAGCATAGGAGAGCTGCCACAAGCAACAGGAATTTAGTCCAACAATCCCAGATCCAAAAGGATCCAGGGACCAGCCCGGAGCAAGGCGAGCAGCAGAGGTGACGAGGGGAGGAGGGACAGCGCGGTCCATAACACAGGTGGCATGTCGAGGACAGCATGCAGGCACAGCACGAGCACACAGCACCCCGCGGATGCGGCGCAGCCCCAGTCACAACACAAAGCAGAAGCAGCAAAGCCTACAGCATCTCTCGGCCCGTCCCCAGGACGCAGCCTCCAAAAGGGAAAACCTCTCCGGCAAATCAAGAGGACAATTAATGCTTTCTTCAAGCCAGGGACACGGGATAACCCAGTAAAGCAAATGCCACCACGGCCTCAACTCTCAGCCCAGGTCCAGCTTTTAAAGCTCTTCCAGGGCCACCTCCGTTGCCCTCGAGCCCTTTGAACTCAGCAATCAATCCCTGCCCGCGCCAGCCAGCTACGATGGGCAGCTCCACGGCAACCCCCAGCTCTTTCACCCCAAGTCCCCATACAGTACTCATGATTATAAGTGCTTTGCATACATAGTTCGACGTCATGCATATACATTTCTATGCGCCAAGGCCCTTGGCTCAGCGGAGATCCTGTCCTCCTGCAGCGGAGAGGTCCTTCATTTTGCGTAGGGCTCGTAGTGTGCATCGGACTCCGGCCCCCTCCTGCTCCAGCTGGCAGGACCCGAGTCTGCAACAGCCTGGCCAGCTGCTGCCCACGCGCTTGCAAATCGTAGTGGGAGTTCAGCAAACACCAGTACTAGGTAAGCAGCCGATTACGAAAAGAACCGTATTTACAGAGCTACAGTTAGCTTCAACGGGTTACGTCTGCAGAGGTTCACTGAAGACAGCCGGAAACAAGGAGCCGTGCGTCCCACAGATTCTGCCGGGTAAAACATGGGTACCAACACGGATTTCACAGCTTAGTTGGCACAATGAAGGCGAGAGATTCATCGCTAACCGGATCCTCCCTCCCCAGACAGCAACACTCCAGGGGTGGTTATGACACTAGGGAAGACGGTGGGGTGGGGCACGGCACAGAGCAGAGACCTCGGCCAAGAAGCCACCTGGAAGATGGGGTTTCTCCTTTCTAAATGAGTCTCTGCATGGAAGAGCAGCACCCCTCGTACCAGACACCACTGCAGCCCACAAGATCACCGAGGGAAGTGAGAGTGGAGGATGCACAACGCTCGACCCAGCCTCCTCCTCTGCCTCCTCTGGCAGCCAGGCAGGGAGCCCCTCGCTCAGAGCAGCGACCGATGCCGTAGCGCACCGAGGAATCGGGAATCTAGCTCTACAGTGATGCGTAGCGGGGCGACCTGCCAGCAAGAAGGGGATCTGACCTGCTCATCGGGGAAGGGGAGGGGGCTGTGCTCGCCCACAGCAATTCAATCACAACTGGATCCCACCTCCTAGAGGCTGGAGCCCACTGGGAGTCAACAGCCCAGCCTTTTTGTCCCATCAGCCAACACGGGTTTCAGCTACTTGACCAAAAGGGACACCAGGAACGGTCACAGACATCTCAGAGGCTCTGGAGGGGCAGGAGCACAGAGACTCAACTATACAGGGTGCAAGAGTCCAGAGCCAGAAAGCAGCGCCCTGGGGAGAAGCTGAAGGCAGCTGTTGTGTTGTGCATGGGCTGCTCATCTGGCTGGTGGCTGGGAAAGGACCGGGTGAGCCAGCGTGACATTCAGGGAGTCGTTGTGCTGCACCAGGGATGTGTGCTTGTAGTGCAAGACCAGGTCCTTGAGGGAGGCGTAGAGGTTGTAGGGTTCAGCAAACCCGTAGCCGGTCGCCGTTTTGTAGATCACGCAGTGCTTGGTGTCACCGTCCACCCTGCCAGGGAGACAAGGGAGCACGGGTCAGTGGCACGCCAGGGAGCCCCACAGGGACAGGGACAGCAGAGCACAAGCAGGTGTCACCGCAGCAGCCCAAAAATACATCTAGCCCTGGCAGGAGGAGCCGAGGCAGACGGGAGACCTCGGGAAAGCCAGCCTGCCAGCTGACACCTCCGCCAGCCTCCAGCATCTGGCGAGAGAAGGGCAGAGCGATGCGGGAGCACATCCTGCGCCAGCTCCATCCCACCACGTCTGCTTGGGGGTACTCACACCACGGAGCAGGCGTAGCATCCCTTCTGGCTGCTCTCGCGGATCAGGAAGGTGCCGTCCCGCTTGCCACACAGCATCTCTTCTGCCTGCAAGCGGTTGATCTTCCCCACATACCATGTCCGCTCCTCGTGGTGGGGCAGCTCCTCCTCGTCATCCATCATGGAGTATTGGCTGCAATCGAGCACAGGCAGGGTTAGACTCCCTCGGTTTGGGCACGCAGCCCCCACGTCTCCCTCCCACCGCTAGCTGCCATCACCCCTTCCGGCAGGGAAGGCGTCCTCAGCTCCCACAGAAGGAGATGGGACTTGCCCGTGTCCCCGGAGCAGGCAGAACCGCGCTCCTGCAGCCCTCCATATCCCACAAAATATGAGCAGGGACACTCACTCCTCCGTCTCGTTCTTGATGCCCAACCACTCGTTGATTTTCTTCTGCCGGGCGCCCTTCTGGGTCAGCCACCTGGGGAAGGAGAGGCAGGGCTCAGTGCAGGCAGCGAGCCCGGCCTGTGGCATCTGAGCCAGACACTTGCACAGCCATCGCCAGAGGGCAGCAGCCGTCCCCTTTGAGGGACCGCCATGCCCCCAGGCTGCATGCTGCAGGGCTCGCTCCTGCACTGAGCAGCCCGCAAGCCGGTCCGACAAGCCTCAAAGCCCTCCAGGAGCCAGCTGGCCCGCTCCCGGGCTGGGCTGGAGGGGCTACAGGGCCCCACTCCCAGCCCTCCGCGGGGGCAGGCACTACGTACACCAAATACTGGTCCCGCAGTTTGCGCAGCTGCATGAGGTCTGGCTTGAGGCTGTTCATGCGCTTGTCGATCTCTCGGTTCTCCGAGGCTTGTTTCTTCAGGTCCTGCTCCAGCTTCATCTTGCTGTCGTGGATCTCCGTGATGCGAGACTTGAGCTTCTCCGAGTTCATGAGGATCCTGGGAGAAGGAGGGAGGTTTAGGCTGCAAGCCAGAGTGGGGGAGGCAGAGGAGGCAGCCTGCCAGCTCCAGCCCATAGCACGCTGCTGGAGAGACAAGGATTGCACATGCCTGGGCTCCACGCTGGGCCAGGACGATCCTTCCAGCCCCCAGAGCCCTTCCCCAGCCAGGGCAGGTCACCACCACCCCCTGTCCTCACCGTTGCACCTCCTTCTCGTTGCCCTCCCGTCGGAAGCGCTCGATGTACTCCTTGCTGCATTTCTCCTGCGTCTGACACTGCTCCTCAAAGATCTTGATCGTTTCGTTGAAGGCCTCGATTGCTGTCCTCTTCATCTGCAGCTCCTGCAAAGGAAGGGGAGAGCTGAGGAATGGGGAGGATTTGGGCAGGTTTCTGCCCATTTGCATGCCCTCTCTCCCCTTCCCCAAAGCAGCAGTGTCCTTGCTGCAGCCAAAATATCCCCCCTCTTCAAAGCCTGTTCTCTGGGGAATCCCCTCAAGCAGACAAATGGTGCAGCAGGTGCCCCATCTCTGCTCTCCTCTGTGCAGTGTCATGGCTGCCAGCAATCAGGGGGTGCCAGGGCAGCCCGTGGGGAAGGCAGTGCCTGTGTACCTGGGAAGTGCGCGTGTACTCCTCATATAGCAGGTCGTACTCCCAGCTCTTGTCCTGGTACTGCTGGTGATAGACCTTCAGCTGCTCCCCGACGGCTTCCACGCTGTCCTCTTTCACCACTTGGTCCTGCCACACGCACAGCCTCAGTCAGGACCTGTTCCTGCCCGACACCAGCCCCTCTGCAAAGCAGCTGGTCCCATGAAGCCCCGCCAGCCCTGCAGGATGCCCGTCACCCCACAAAGCAACGTCCCAGCACAGGGGAAGGGGTGGGATGGATGAGCAAATGCCCCTGCTTCAGGCTGTGTTGGCCAGCTGTGTCCCCGCGGCACAAGCCTCACCTGCTGGTACTTGGAGATGGGGTAGAGCAGCCTGGTGTCCAGCTTGGCGTTGTACTGGGCGAGCGACTCGTGCCGGTAATGGGTGATGAGCTCCACCACCGATCCAAAAGTCAGGGGCTCTGAGAAGCCATACTTCCCCTCCCGGTGGAAGATCTTGATCAGCTTGTTATTGCCTCCCTTCCTGTAGCGGGGAGGGGAGAGAGGGCACTTAACACCACCCCGGCACCCCACGCCAGCCAGACATCTGGGCATCCAGGCAGCTGTAAGCACGGGGACATGTGCCGACAACTCCAGCCCAGAGCAGCGGAGGCTCTTGGGGGACCCCAGCACCCTACCTGAGCGTGAGCGTGTACTCCCCCTGGATCTTGCTGGAGGCATCGCGCACCAAGAAGGTACCATCTGGTGTGTCCCGTAGCTTCTCGTTCACCTCCTCCCTGCAAGGAACATGATGGTCATGGCCTGTGAGGTGCAGCCAGAGCTCCCCTAGATAACCCAACATCGACAGGGCACCCAGAACATGAGCTGCCAGCCACCCCCTTACCGGGAAATGTCACCCCAGTACCACTCGGCGTCCTGCAAGGGCACGCTGTTCCCGTTGGCCAGGCTGGCTGCGCTGGGCTTTGGCTTAGGTGGTTTTGGAGGCAAGGCTGTAAGAGAAGCAGGATTGAAGCAGGGTGAGCCCAAGTCCCAGCTCCCCACCCTTGCCAAGGGCAACTCCCCAGAGCACAGAGTCCCCCCCACTGCAGTGACCGTCCTGGGAAGCCCCACTTGGCCACCACACTGCCCGGAGCTGCTCCAGGCACATCTACAGCAGCAGATGAGTGCCTCGAGCAGGCATCCAGGCACAGCTGGGCTACAGAAATGCCCTCAGCAACCCGCTCATGGGGGCAGAGACTCCACACCCACAGAGCACAAACACCAGCGCCTTGGGCCCCAAGGAAAGGGCATCTCTATACCTGGAGGCAACTGTTCCGGCTCCAACTCCTTCGTCTGCAGAAGTGCCTCCAGAAACAGCACGGAGAAGTCAGGGCTCAGCTCTGGGCTGCAAAGAGGAGCCAAGATCAGCAGCTGTGGGGGAGAACTTAGTACTGCTCCCGTACCCGCCAGGCAAAGGGGCAGCCAGGGTGATCCGGTTCATCCCAGCTGCCAAATCCCAGGCTGACCCAGAACAAGGGCTCTGCTACAGCTTTGAGTCCCACCTCTGAGTGCTGCCAGCAGTTTAATCCCACACCCAGCGAGGTAGGGGCTGCGGGCAGACCCGCTGTTACAGGCTGGACTCCTCGTCCTGGCAGGCACAATGGCGGACACCCAGTACATGGCTGGAACCCCAGAGCCTCACGTACCTGGCGCCAGGCAGCCGGAGGAGAAGGGGGCCGAAGATCTCTCCCAGGGCCCGAGGGTGGAGGCTGTTGCTCTCAGCCTGCTGCGATACTTTCCCCAGATGCCGGAGCAGGAACTGCAGGGTGAGCGTGTTCTGGAGCGGGACCGCAGGCGACTCCAGGGCCAGCAGCAGCTGCTTCCGGCAATTCTCCGGCTGGGGAATCTCTGGGGAGAGAACAAGACACGATGGAAGGGTTGGGACAGCCAGCTCCGCTGTCCACGCTCCAGCTGCGTCACAGCGTGGGAGCGCTGTCGGCAGTGGGGGCCGTGTGCCAGACCCCATAGGGACAGGGCTTATTTTAGTACCATAAACGTGTCCGTGCTGCCCAGCCACCCGCTCCCAAGCACAGACAGGGGAAGCCCTTACCCTGCAGGACGCGAAGGATGTCTCCGTGCACGGACACCGGCACCACGGGGGAAGGCAGGTCCTGCAGGTAGCCTCGCAGCGCCTCGCCCAGGGAGTGCACGTCGAAGGGCTCCAGGTCGCCCAGGGTCCAATCTGCCAGGGCACAGATCTCCCGTGGGTGGCAGGCACAGCACCGGGCACCCAGACGGCAGCTCCGGTGCTGCCAGCACCCATCCCAGGGACCATCACATACCACCCGGCTAGCTATCATGGGACACGGCAGCTTGGCACCGGGAGGGAGCTCAGGCAGCAGCCGAGCAGCCCACACAACCGAGGGCGCCTGGAAGTGCCCCCCTGCACCCCATAAACAAGCTGGCTCTTGGAATCCCGGCAGGTCCCTGCCTGGGAGGGGGTAGAGGCCATTTCGGCTGCCCACACCCTTTGCCCTGAGCCCTGCCACAGGAATCCTGGGCACGCATGGCTCGTGTGACAATTGTGTTCCCTGCTGCTGTTAGAGACAAGCGCAGACTGACCAGCCACACATTGAACCCAACGGGGAAAACGTCTCCCTCGAACCGCGCGGTCCCACAAAGGCAAGGCACACGGCTGTGGGGACAGCACATAAAGCCTGACCCCAAAGCAACGCGGCCAGAGCTGACAGCGCTGTGTAGCTGGGGTTTGCAAGAATGTCTGCAGAAGGGGACAAGCCAGCATGGTGCTGGATGAGGCCCAAGCCCAGCCGAGAGGCAGACAGCTCCGAAGGCTTCCCGGCAGAGACATCAGCCGCCGGCACAGCGGAGCCAAGGCTCCAGCCACCAAGCTGAGCTAAAAGATCCTCCCCTGCTTATTAGTGGCGTGACAGAGCCAGAGAAGCCTCCGCCAGAGCACCCTGAGAGCGAGGCACCCCAAAGAAACAGCGGAAGACAAGAGCAGGGGTTCACTTGGCGGCCTGCGAGTCTCTGAGTCGGCGCCACGTCCCTTTGCTCCAGCCCATAGGCAGTGGCAGATCCCCCCCTCTCCTGTCCCTTCCATGCAAGAGGGGGACGTGTCGGGATGGGGACAGCCCAGCCCCACAGGCAGCGTGCCGGGAGTCAGGAACTGCCGGGGACAGGCGAGCCTGGCCTGGATTGCATTACTGCTGGCGCTGTCACATCCACTAATCTCCTCCATCTGAGCAGATTCGCCTCCTCACCACGCGGAGCTGGTTCTTACCGGTTCTCAGCGCTTGCCTCAGTTCGGAGCCAGATGTCCTGTACAACATCTCGCTGTCTAACCCTGCGGAAGCGGGGACACTGCTGTTAGCTGCAAGCCGCGCAGCTCCCCGCGCATGCACCGTTTCGGTGCCAGCCCGGCAGCCACAGGCCGTCCAGGCAACGGCCACGGCATGGCTAACCAGGCCTGGATGGCGTCCCAAGCCAACCTCCTGCAGATGCTGCCGCAGCCCCCTTGGCCCCCAGGACACCCGATTCAGTGGCCCCCTTTATCCCCCACGGCATGGATCCGGGCTGGAAGCGCTTCCCAAACCCCAGCACCCCCTCGGAGTGTGTAGACACCCTGTGTGCAGACCCAGCAGCCTCACCCCAGGCCTCTGTGCAGGACGGCGCAGCAGGGTCAAGCTTGGCTCTGGGGAACAGCAGCTCAAGCCAGGGAGAAGCGGGAGCCCCCCCCTTCTGCAGGCAGCTGTGTCCTGCATGTCCCACTGAGCTCGGTCCAACACCAACAGCTTTTAAAGACAGCTGCCTCCCCCCCTGCCCTCACTGGGGGGGTTTCGGGGGGTATCAGCCCCTCAGTTCTCAGCATCCCCCCCTTACCTTTCTTCTCAATAGCTTCCACCAGTTTCACCAGCAGCGGTGGTGCAATCTCGGGAGGGGTGAACTGCTCCTGCAAGTCTGGGAGAGGAGAACCTGGGGGAGAGGGAGGGAGAGAAGGGTCAGCCGCAGCTCAGCCCCCAGCAGATGCTCTGCAGCGGAGCCGGGTCAGGGCACAACCAACACTGCTCCCAACGGCAGCGTCCAAGAGCGAGGAAAGCCGTGGCTCCTGCCAGGAGACCGCAGCCCACGCGAACACTGCACGGAGGCCACGGGGAACCAGTCAGCTGGCCCAGAAACTGGCACAGCACTTGTTGAGCCCGGCCTTGCTCCAAGCCCCTGACGGGGTGTGCACAGGGGGGTCCCTGTTGCTCCCCGCAGAGGCTGGGAGGCAAGAGCCCATCTCCCTGGGGACCCCCGAGCAGGCAGCGCAGGGGTTACCAGGGCTCCTGGAGCTCAGGCCAGGTTCGGTCCCTGCCCAGCACAGGGCTGGCGGAGGAGCGCGGCCAGGGAGCTCGCTCACGGTGGTGAGCGGTGATTAATCCAGCGATTCAGACAGAATGCCGTGTCAGCAAATTCCTGCCCTTGATTGCTCGTTTAACATGGAAACCAGCCCTCTGACTCCCCCTCCCCGCGAGTCCACAGCCTCCGTGCAAGCTGTTACAGGACGCAGACAGCCCACGGCATGGGACCGGGGTCCCTCCCTTCCCAGTGGATCTACGGCCCCGCATCAGGGGGCATTTCACTGTCACCTCCAGAAGATTTTGAGGTCCTGGCTCCAGGCACCCCCCTTCCCCTGTGCTGGAGGGGTGACGCATGCCGGGGCAGGAGCACGCAGGCCCGGCCGGGCAGCTGCCAGCGGGAGGTTTGCCGAAGGATGAGCGGTGCCAGGTCCTGTCTTGCTTCCAATCGAGCACCAGCCGGTGCAGGAGGCTCCTCTGGGCCAGTCCACAGCACCAGGCAGACCCTGGGGAGCTCACGGTCGGTGAGGACACTCAGCACGCTCCACTTTGAGGAGGAAGAGCCAAAAAACTGCACCCTGTTGCGAAACACGGCTCTGTTGTCATGGCTCTGACCCGAACTCGCCTGGTGTGGTCTCGCCACGAGGCACAGCAAGCTGGAACTCTGCACCCGGCCGAGCCTCCTGCACCCACGGCCTCGCAGGGAAGACAAAGCAGCTCGTGTTGGTGCAGCTGCAGAAAGGGGAGCAGATGGGGCAGGCACCCAGCAGTTCTGAAGGTTCTGTGCTGCTGGGGAGTGATCCCCCACCAGGGAGGGCCCCTGGGCACGGGAAAGGGACCAGTATGGTGCTGGTCAGGGTGGGGAAGCTGCAGGCGAGCTGCCAGGCTGGCAGCTCCGAGCCTGACCCTTGGGAAGGGCTGAAGGGAGAGTAAATACTGGTGCTGCCCACGTGGCCTGGCCGGGAATGTGCTGCTTCAGCAGGCAGCAGCTTGCCTTTTTTTATCAGGCAGCCTGTGCCGGAGCCAGCAGCGGCTCCCAAGCCTGTTGGGCCTCCGGGCTGGGCCGCTGCGAACAAGGCTGCTCACAGCACGGCCTGGGCAGCTGCGGAAATATTTCCGAGCCGCATTTTCCGCTCGCGTTCTCTGCGGAAGGCAAACACCAGCAGCTCGTAAATCCACCGGCAGAAAGCACCGGGTCTCACCGCTCCACAAGGCCAGCCCTGCTCCCGGGCTGTGTGACAGCCATGGCACTGGCCCTGCTCCGTGTGTGACACCGGGGGGGCTAAGGGATCCCTGCCAGCCAGGGCAGGACCCAGGAAACAGGGCAGAAACGCTGCCAGCTATGAGCTTTGTGGGGCAGCCAGGAGACATCTCTGCACCTCCTGAAGTGCGGACCACGAAGAAATAACACGGGCTTGGCTTAAATACAGTCTCTCAGTTGCAAAAATGTGTCTCCCCACCAGCATCCCAGCAGGCTGCGTGTAAAACAGGCCTGGGCATTTGAATTACCACCCTGCAGGGCTGTACCCAAGGTGGAGGCTGGCTGTGGGGATGCACCCAGAGGGGACAGGGACAGTACTGGCATCCCCCTCGCATGCCCTACTACCAGACCCTCTCTCGGCTCCATCCCCGGGCGGGACGCAGACAGGCTGGCTTTTGTGTTTTTTTTTTTCTCCAACCGCGTCTTTTCTGTGTGTCAGGAGCTTTGACACGTATCTTCTTCCACATCCCAAAGATCCCCACCCCTATGCAGGGCAGTGGCTTTGACCACCCAGACACACCTCCACCAAACCCTGCTTGAGAAGAAGAGGAGGAGAGCCCACGAAGGCATAAATACAGCCCCCGAGGGAGCGCAGGGCTGGATGCAGGCAAGACCGACGCATCCACCGCAGAGCATGCCCCAGGCTCCCAAGAGGAGTGCTTTCTTGGAAAGGCAGGTTGCGAGCGGGATGACTCAGGTCAGCAGCTCTCGCTGCCAACCCAAACGCACAGCCCAGCCGCATTCCCACCCTGCGGAGATGTTTCCTGAGGCCACCCCTCTGGCTCCAGGAGCAGGAGAACGGGAGGCAGTTGCCCACCCAGCCCCACCACCCTGGTTTCTGAGACAGGGGCTCCTTTCCATTCCTTAAGACCCCAGAGATGTTTCACACAGCTAGAAGGGTCTGATGGGATAGCTGTGGCTCCCAGAGGGACGGGAAGGACACAGGACTGCCAGCCACGAGCATGCTCTGATGCCCACCAGCTCCTGCTGCTGACCCTACTCCTCCTGTATGCACTAGCACGACGTCTTCTGCAAGGCACGGGAAGGCAAAGTGTGGCTATCACCCCTGTTTGCCATCTCAGAGCTCCCGGGGCCTGCTGAGCCCCTGCCACAGGGCTTATGTGTCTGGGAGCAAAAAAAATAGGCAAAGAGAAGGCAGCTGCCACAGCTCTACGGGCAGCGCTGAGGCACGGTGTCTCTCCCAGCTCCGGGATCAGGTCCGTGCCAAGCGCAGCGCCGGCTGGGAGCCGCAGGTGCAGGACGGCCTGTGCCCTGCCCAAGGGCGGCTGCTGAGCCCCAGCGAGAGCTCAGCGATCACGGGGAGGGATGAGTGCCAGGCAGACAAGCAATTAGCTACAGTTCTCAGAAGTACTCTTTTAGACCCTGACTTTTCTCCTCTTGCCCAGAGACAAGTAATTGTGTGTCTCAGCGGGGCTGAGCAGCTCTTGGCAGGGAGCAATGCCCCAGGCGCTCTAGAGGCAGGGATGTGGTTGGGAGAGGTCAGGACTTATTCCTAAAGGGAGGGAGCGGAGCAAAACTCTCAGCGGAGCAGGGAGACGGAGCAAGGACCAGGGGGATCCTGGCCAGAGAGGGAGAAGGATCTTGGAGACCTAAGAGCGGGATAAGGCTTGCCCCAGGAAGCTCTGCTAAGCAGATCGATAACCTGGAGGAACAACGTGCTTTTCTCTCAGCCAGGACAGAACATGAGCCCACAACTCCCAGGCACTGCTGCTGGCAGGGCAATCCAGTGCTGTCGAGCCGTGCTGAGGGCTTTACCGTTGTCTTGCGAAGCCACTCAGACCCCCTTGTTTGACAGAGACCGAGAGTGGAGGCATCTCGGAGCAATGCAGCAGGGCTTACCTTGCTCCAGAGCCTCCTGCAGCCGGCAGCCGCTGTCCCCCGGCGTTGCAGGGAGGGGTCTCTGCACTCGGGGCCGGTGAGAAGGGACGGAGATCTTCACGGGCCCCACGTACTCCACGTACGTGCCAGGAAAGTCACCCTTCTGCTTGGTCCGCTCGTTGACGCCCAGGATCCACCCAATCTGATTGGGGGTCTGCTCATCCCCGTCTTTGAAGCCCAGGGCTTGCAGGGCCCCCTTGCTCACCACCAGGATGTCCCCAGGTAGCAGGTCAATGTCCTCCTCCCGCTCCTTGCGGTAGGGGTAGAGCGCGCGGTACTGGAACCCATCGGTGCTGCCCATTCTGTCGCGGGGAGAACGGCTCTGAACGGTGAGGCAGCACGCTTTGGGCAGGAGAGGAGGGATCTCAGAGGCAGCTCTCCCCCATCAGCTCTCTGAATGTCTCTGTGTGAATCAGCACCCCAGCAGTCTGGTCCGGGTGCCCCGGCACACTTAGGTGCAGCCCCTTTTTCTTAGCTTGAAACCACGATTCAACCAAATTATGGAGCAAAGGGAGAAGGAGACAAACATAATCCAGCACTCGCGAGTGGGCATGCAGCAAAGAAACCAGAGATGGGGGTCTGCTTCACCAAAAAAGAAGCAGGCTTCTTGGAGTCCAGGGGACAAAAGCACGGCACGCTTCCAGCCTGGAACGGTGCGGCATGCTACGTCTCCCTTCCCAGCACCTGCAAAGAGAAGACGACCTGTCACTGCACAGCCAGGCACCCCACACCCTCCCAAGACACCAACGTTAAAACCAGGGGTTCATCTGAGCAGCTGGGAGAGGCAGGACTCGTTTCTCTCCTACCTACCAGCTGATGCGGAGCCCTGGACCCAACCAGGACATGCTAATACCAATTTACGCTCCCAAAAGCAAGAGAGGAGTCAGCGGCTGCCCGCAGGAATGCCACCTCCTCTCTGCTACAGCCAGGTACCAGCTCTGCATCTTAAAGAGGTGCGCTCCTGCTTCTTCAGCTGACCCTCGTCGCAGCACTTATGCAAACAAGACAACAAGTGGGACAAAACAGCCTTTATGCAGGAACTTTTGCATACAGAAAAGGGTGACCCTGCAACCACCAGCTGGAGGCCCTGAACAGGAGCAAAACAAACAGATTTAACCTTTTCTTGTTAAATCGATTGAGTTTCACAGTTCACCTTTACATCTCCCCATGCAATCCCCCACAAAGTCATTTTCTGAAGGTAGCGGCCCACAAATGTAGGTTAACCAAGCTTTCAGTGAAAGGCTTTTGAGATGCTTTGCCATTCCCACAGAGCAGCACTTCAAAGCTTTGCTCTGAGCAAAGTAAATTTTTGAACTTTTCAAAAGCAGCAACAGCATCAAGTGCGGGCACGGGTTCCTCTTGCAGAGATGGAGGTGAGGGGAGTTAAAATAATCTTCAGAAGCCTTCAAGTCTGCTTAGAACTGCTAACTGCCTTTCAGCTATTCGGAGAGAAATTGAAGAATATGCAGCCTGCCCTGCCCAGAAATCCACCAAAAAGAACAAACCTGGGTTCTAACATGTTGTTGAAGGGATGTATGAACTGGGGCATTCCCACCAGCCGGGCACGTCCTCTTTTCCCATCCCCTCCCGGCCACACAGGCCAGTTTTCCACCTCCTCCAGGCAAATCCCAGTGCTCCAGTTGCCGCAGCCACGGCGTGCGGCCGAGGAATGGACCTACAAGGCACAGGGGCAGCCAGAAACCAGCCTTCCCAGGGACACCCTAGGCCTGCTGAAACGCTGCGGGTCCCATTAATGGCTTGAGCTGTTTTGGCCCAGAAACCACCAAACCCAGCTCAAACTCTTGAGTCTCATCTGAAAACTATTAGCGAGCAGGAAGGCGCTTCTCAGGGCTGCCGAAGCCTCTGCAGAGGGAGGTGAGGAGGCAAAGGGGGCCAGGGCACCCTTCCCGGCAGGGTCAACGCACAACCAAGCACGGCACGGAGCCAAGGCTGCTCTGACCGCTGGTTGGACTCTGCGAGAGGCACTAACGCTGGTGATGCGCATTATTTCAACATAACCCTTTCGGCTCAGTGACACTTTACAGCGCTCATCGGTTACAAACCCCTCTTTCCTCCTGCACACTACCAGAAAGTCTGAGATTGGTGCAAGTCAGAGAATCACAGAATGTCGGGGTTGGAAGGGACCTCTGGAGATCATCTAGCCCAATCCCCTGCCAGAGCAGGGTCATAAGAGCAGGCTGCACAGGATGCATCCAGGCGGGTTTTGAGTGTCTCCCGAGACAGAGACTCCACCACCTCTCTGGGCAGCCTGTGCCAGGGCTCTGCCACCCTCAAAGGAAAGAAGTTCCTCCTCATGTTGAGATGGAACTTCCTACGTCCAAGTTTGTGCCCATTACCTCTTGTCCTATCACTGGGCACCACCAAAAAAAGACTGGCCCCATCCTCCTGACACCCACCCTTTAAGTATTTACAAGCATTGATAAGGTCCTCACTCAGTCTTGTCTTCTCCAGACTAAAAAGACCCAAGTCCCTCAGTCTTTCTCCATAAGAGAGACGTTCCAGTCCCCCCATCATCTTCATAGTCCCCCAAGAGGAGCCAGCTTCACCTCTCCAGCCCAGCCCCACGCTGCGGGCTCCTTCCCCTGCCAGAGAAGAAAGGCACAAAGAGGCCGTGGCACATGAAGGCTGTGCAGCAGCCAGGGCCCGCGCGAGCTGCCCGAGCTTGGGCAAGCGTCCCAGCTGGGCTGCCTTTGCCATGAATGAGCAGGCACTGCCCACGGGGAGGCAAGACACTTGCGGCCAGGCTCTGGCGGGTAGGGAACAGGACTGAGCCTGATCCAGGTCGCTGGAGCGCCTCTCCGGATCAACACCAAGCTGCAGGACTCACGGAGAGACCCTGGGGACAAGGGGTGTTTGCAGGAGAAGCAGCACATCCCAGCATGGCTGCCGTGCAAGCTCCCACCACGCCGGGATGGTGGCCGCAGGGAAACTCACAACGGAGCCCACATTTCCCCAATCCAACCGGCCCCAGCCAGGAAAATATTACTTCATAATCCAGAGCATAAAGAGAGATTTATGACCAGGCTCACTGCCTGCCCCTCGCCCCTCTGCACACTGCCTGTCAGGGTCCGACAGAGCCGAACCGGCAGCGCCGGGGGCAATATCTGATTGCCAGGAGCCCGAGCGCCCGCTGCCTGCCAGGAAAGGTGCTGGCAGCTCCCGCTCCCCCCGGAGAGGATAGACCCCCCTGCTACCCCTGGAGAGGACAGACCCCATAACACACCCAGAGGCAGCGGAGCCCAAACCCAGCAGGGTCAATGCTCCCCCGCAGGCACCTCCCCAGCTTCCACCCGCCGATCCCAGCCCCGACTCCAGGCGCCTCAGACAAGCTGGTGCAGCCGAAGAGGCTGGAAGGACAAAACGTTCAGCCCTGGCAAACTTGTTCAGTGGCTTTTAAAAGCAGGCCTGTGCAGAGGGGTGGGAAGAGGAGAGAGTCGCCCCAGAGCACGGAGTCTCTCCAAAGAGCAGGTCCCAGTCACTCCGTCAACTCCTTCCAGCCTCCTTCCCTGCAGTGGGAACGCGGAAACGCAGCTCCGTGCCACCCTGCTCGCCATGTCCCAGTGGGTCACTGGGCACATGAAAAAACAGAGATAACAGAGCCAGCCTGGTCCTGGAGCAGCCTCACCTGCCTTCCCCGTGCTCGGCTCATGTGGGGATCAAGTGCCCGGGAACACGGGTGAGGAGCTGTGGCTCTCAAATCTGCATGGCTAATGCCAGCGCCGTCCTCTGCAGGGGAAACACTTGGCCTCTGTCCTGCCACGGACCCAGCAAGCGGCTTCCCAGGCCGAGCTGCATGTGTGGGATGGCAGCCACCAGTCAGGAAAGCTCTGCACCCCACGGAGAGCAGCCGACTAAATTGGCGTGTCTTCGGGGAGAGGGAACGTGCTTCCCAAAGCCCTGAAACAGCTCTCCGGAGGGAAGGCGAGTTGGGGAAGGCAGCGCCGAGAGCCTGGGACACGCACGAGCCTGTCGGCTGGAAGCACACCTCCGATCTGGGGCCCTGCGTGCACAGGAGGGAGGCAGCAGCTTGCCAAAAGATTTCAGCTGGGCCCAGCTCCAGGTTCGCTCGGCTCTCGGAGAGGAACCTCGTGTGTCCGTGCTGGTAAGCACTTGCTTAGGCTGCTCCGAAAAATCCCATGCATCAGACATCTAAATACCTTTGGTAAATCTATCTCAGCACCCAGAAACAATCCCTTGATTCATTAACTGCTGTCAATACTTTCTTTGTTTAATGCATCAGTTTGAAACAAAAAACACATTACAAGTCTTTTTGTGTGCGCCCAGCACATAAATAAAAGCATCTTAATGTTTCAAATGTGGTTCCTGTGCTTTTTAACCCAGTTCCAAGCGCAGTTCAAAGTGCAGCTTGACTCGAAGCAAGACTATGTGTTACTTTCCCTCCAGTGAGGCAAAAGAATGCATAAAAATATTTAAAAGAAGAATACGCTGACAACAATCTACACAGCTCAAATCTTTTCAAGCTACATCAGATCCTTAGTGAGCAAAAAAACCACCAAATCCAGTTTCGCAAAATGCTGCATGTTAATGGGTTACAAACAATGAGAACAAACCTTTCCTTTAATAAAGAGAGAAAAAACGGACAACGCAAGTGGGAATGGAAATAAGAATGGACACGGAAGGTATTGTGCTCTATCGTGACAACTACTGCTGCATTGAGTCTTTCTGACCAACGCAGCCAGGGCAGCTCTGCGGCCAAACCAGCTGGTATTTCCCTCCAAACAGGGGAAAGCAGCAGAAGCGGCGAGTTACGCCACGAGCTGTGCCCAAGCCAGACCTGCTGTCCTGACAGCAACCACACTGCAGCCGAGAAACAGGGCAGCCGAGGCCATTTTCACCTCTTTTCTCACCAAGAAATGCTTTCCATGCAGCCAGCAACAGAGCCAGAGGAGCAGCAGCGTCCTGCCCGCGGCCACCAGCTGCCCTTTGCCAGGGATACAGAGCATCCGCCGCTCGGACTTGACTTTTATTAAATATTTTGCTTTATTCACTGAAGCCCAAGGAAGCGAAGGAATATCTGAAACATTTCACTGAAAAAGTAAATGTTATGGTTAGCAGGGACCTGAGGAGCCTAACAAATCCCTGCCTCGGGATGACCGATACTTTCCTCACTTTTGAGAGAAATGGAGGTCTCAGCGACCTTCTCCTCAAAGGCTGGATGGTCTGAGAGCTCCTCAGGCACCTTGCAGACCTACTCCAAGACTTCTCATACTGTCACACTTCTCCTGATGTTGGACTTTCTTGCTTCAGTTGAAGCTCGTCCTGTCTTTTCCACCCCAGAAACCTTCTCCTCCTCCCTGCAAGAGTCTTTTACTTGGCTGGACACTTTTACATGCCGGCACTGAGTAGAGAAGGACCAAGCACCCTACAACAGCACCGTCCCTTTGCTCCAGGCTCCCTTTACACCAACCCCCAAGCAGCAAGAACACGCTACTTCCATTTTAGGAGCGTTCACGGGGCAGGGTTCAGGGGTTTTTTTTTTTTGCCTTTTTTTTTTTTTCAGAAGCAAACCCAGGAGCTGTATTTTGGCTACTTCCCTCAAAAATTACAGTTCTAAAAAAACTGAGTACATGAAAAAATTCCAACTGCTCTTGCTAACTCATCTGCTTAAAATCACGTTCCCCAGGGTATCTGGCATTTATATGACTATTAGCAGCTCTGCACAGCGCAGCAATCACATGAAGGAACTTACAAGGTGAGAAGCAACCACGTTAGCAGGCCAGCATTATTCGGGTATTGGTTGAGAGAAACAAGACCTTCCAACTTGAGAAATCCACTGTCCCTTCCTCTGTTTGCTTTTTATCTTCCATTACTCGGTTACTTTAGCTCCAAGCTGTGGCTCCAGATATTCCCAGAGGAATTAAAAGAGCCCTCAATATTATAAATACTCTTTTTCATTGTAAACACACCCCAGCACTCGGCGCTCTGACACGGCTCCAAACTGGCTCCACAAACCACTCTGCTCCTCGCCGCATTCCAGCTGAGCTGCGGCTTCTCTCCCAACCCAGAGCTTTTGTCCAGCGAGACCCAACTGCGGGCAGAAAGGATTTTCCTGTGTGCTTAAAACCTTGTTCTAGCGAGTTAAAAACCAAGGGTTCGGGGCAGCGATCACCTTTGGGAGGACCGAAGCCTTGCCGCGAACCGCACAGGCAGATGAAGCACGATCTGCCCATGTCAGAGAAGAGAGTCACCAAAGAAACCAAACCATGGCTTGGACTTTCCCACATCATGGAAGAGTCGATGACTGGAGCAGAGGCCAACCCAGCCTCGGGGACACACCAGCCCTTCGCATGTTAGGGAAGGGTGGGGGAATGGCCAGGAAAGCAGTGATTTAGGCTATATTTACTCAGCTGTCTCCATTCTCTGCTCTCACAGAGAAAGTCACAGGGCCAGTTCCCCAGTGGCTCCAAGAGCTGCTTGGGAAATAAAAGCCGCGCATTAATGGGCAGGAGAGGCGGCCATTCCTCCGCCACGCTGGGCAGAGGTGTCGAAAGGCGCGATGCCGGTGCCACTCCAGCTCTTCACAGCTCTCGCAGAGCTCATTTTAGACAGGTTTCCCCCCAGCTTTTATTCCCCATTGAACATGGGCCATCGGTTTGGGAGATACATGACCACGGGAAGCTTCCAATTCAAGGGGTGAGAAAAGGTGCAGGGCACCGACCTGGCTGGAAAGCAGTGGCCTGGCCAGCATCCCAGAGCCAGGGCTTGGGGGGAACTGTGTCTAGAGCCAGCAAAGCCACAGCGGGCCTGTCTCTGGCACATCCAGAGGGACAGGGGCATCCCTGGGCCACCCAGCCCCAGGCTGGGCTCTGCTGGGGCAGACCCGTGGTGGGGCCGAGCTCCCAGCCCAGCCTGGAGCCCTGCAGCCCTGACAGGCTGCTCTGCCACCTCAAGAGGGGCTCAGGACCCCCGGCCATGGGGGCTGCAGGGTCCCTGCACTGGCGGGAATGGCACTGATGTCCCCGAGCTGGCACTGCTGGGGATACAGACAGCCTGGGGGGCCCCGGAGGGCGCAGTCCTTACGCAGGGAGGGAACACGGACAGCCCTGGCACCACAGAGGGGGACACAGAGCCCTGGTATAAGAGATCTCCCCCGGCACCTTGGGGACAGGCCCGGCCCGGGGGTGGCACGGCCCGGGAGGTGACATTGCCCTGCCAGCGGGGCACCCTGTGCTGACACCAGCGGGAGGGGGACGGGGCCAGCCCCGGTGCTGTCCCCGGGGACCCTCGGCCCAGAGTGGGCAGGCCCGCTGAGGCCACCGGGGCGCCTCAGGCTGAGGGGCCGCGCTCACCGCAGGTCCCGGCACCGGCCGGTCCGCCAAGCCGTGG
>VWZL01005849.1:29460-46023 GCA_013396915.1 Stercorarius parasiticus
AAGGTGTTCGACGGCGCCGACGGCAGTCGTCGCTGCAGGGGAGCGTGGGCGCCCCCTGGCGGCGGGATGGGACCGCGGGTCCGGCAGTGCACCGGGCACCGGGACCGCCCCGGGACCGCCCCGGGCATGGGGCACTGCACTGGGGCTGCACCGGGCACCAGGACTGCACGGGGAGTGGGGGACTGCACCGGGAATGCACCGGCACTGCACCGGGCATGGGGTCCTCCACTCCACCGGGACTGCACCGGGAATGGGGCACTGCACGGGGACTGAGACTGCACTGGGGATGGGACACTGGACCGGGCATGGGGCACTGCACCGGGCACCGTACTGGGCTTGGGGTACCCCACTGGCCACCACACTGGCATTGGGCACTGCACCGGGCACTGGGTGCTGTGGACACGAGGTGCTGCACCAGGCACAGCACCGGGCACCGCAGACACCGGGTACCACATCAGGCACCGGTCACTGCACCGGGCACCCACAACCCAGGCATGGGGCCGGAGCCAGGCCGGGTGCCAGACGTGCCCATGTCCCCCCAGCCCTCCCCGCCTGGGCCAGGGCAGCTCCAGCACCCACCAGCCCCTGTTTGCCCCCCGCCATCACCCCACACAGTGGGTGCTCCCTGCCCAGCCGTGCTCCGGTGCCGGCAGCGCTGAATCCCCCCCTCGGCTGCAGACACCATGCCACGGCTCATCGCAAGGAACAATTTTAATACAACATAAAACTTCCAAAGGTAAGAACAGAGCCGGGCGCTGGGCAAGAAGACATGGTCCCCTTGGCTTTTAAGACGTTTTCCATTAAAAAATTCCTTTTCCCACCATATCCATGCACCGGCGCACGGCTGAGCCCCCCCTCCTGCGGTGCCGGTGGGCAGGGGGGGCCCGGTGTCTCCCCCAGACCCCGCTGCCTTCCCGAGACCTTAATACAGACGGCGGAAGAAGAAGCAAAGGAGACGCTGAGCAGCTCCTGCTGCTCGTTTTGGAGGTGTAAATGGCGCTGGTTTAACGGGGAAGATGCAGGATCCGGAGTCTGACACGAACCACACACGCACGAAATAATCCAACGTACAGCCGAAAAATCCGCCAGCTGCTCTGGGGTAGGAAATGTGCCTGTTGACGGTGGCACGGTGATGCCCGATGGTGGGGGAGAGGGCGGGGAACTGGGGTTGGTCCCCCCATCACCGGCGCGATGCTCAAAGCACCGGGGCAGCAAACCGCAGCGGGGGGAAAAGCCGGTGCATGCATTATCAAATGGCAACGTTTCTATCATAGAAAACAGTAGAAAGGGGGTGGAAATGCTGGGTTGAGCCAGAGTTTGTTGGATAAAAAGCGAGGGGGGGAAAGAGACGGGTGAAATTTCCAAATTCCAAATGAAGCAGCAGCAGCAGCAGCACAGGCCCTCGCTGGGTTGGGTGGGTTTTGTGTTTTTGGGTTTTTTTTTTTAAAAAAAGAAATACTGGGTTTCTATGGATGTCCATATGCACCCACCAACGAACACCAGGGGATGTGGTGGCAGAAGAAATGCAAAGAGCAAAAACCGACCCTAAAAATGCCGTTAATAATCGCATCTGATTGCTGACCCCGGGGGGAGGGCTCTGCTGGTCCCGCCTGGAAGGGCCCATGGAGCCGAGCGGCTCCAAAAGGCTCCCAATAAAAGAATTAAAACCTTTACATCTGCTATACGCTTATAAAATGACCCATATGCATCATCATACGATGAACCATATGCATATAAAATTACCCATATGCATCCCAGCTTGGGCTGCCAGCGTTTGGGGGACGTTGCTGTGGGTTTTGGTTTGTTTTTTGGTTTTTTTTTTAAATTTAAATATTACAATTACCCCCCCAATGGGGGTTTCTTCGGAGTTTTGGGGTTTTTCCAGCTAAAACTAAAGTTAAAAACTGCGAAAAAGCGAGTGGGTCTTCGCAAGATTAGAAAACAGCGTGTCACCATGGCAAAGCCTGGGACCCCCCCAGGGCTGGGTGGGACCCTGCGATGGTCCTGCACTGCCCGTTTAGCTTATAAAAAGTAATAAATTAATTAACGAATATTTCCATCGAGTCCTTTCTATACATAAAGGCTGGGGCCCTGCCGGGGAAATGCCGCCGCCGGAAAAGCTCCCGCGTCTCTATAAAAATATGAGCATCTTTCGGGGAGTACAAAAAGCCTTTTGGGGGGGTTGGAAGTGCCGGGGCGCAGCCAGCCCGGCCAGCGCCGACATCCACAACAGCTCCGGGGATGTTTCTCTCAGGGCTATGCCGCGCGGGATGGGTTTTTCGGGAGGCGGTGGGATGCCGCGGGGACCTTGAACTGTCCCCAGGTGCCGGCGTGGGGCTCAGGCGTGCTCGGCCCCGCTCCATGCGCTGCCCCGGGGTGCCGGGAGCTGAGCCCCCCCCGGCTCCTGGCCCCGCGCCGGTTGCCGGTGGCTGGTTGCTCTCTCCCCGCAGTTCCAGTGGTGCCGGCAGCCACGGTCCCGATGCTCGTATCCATCCCACTGCGGCAAGGAAATGCTGCCATCCGGCTGCTCGGCGTGGCCGATGGGGTAGGAGCCCTGGCATTCCCACTCGGCCACCGCCGGCTCCTGCTCGTCACTCTCGGAGCCCTGCACCGCGATCTGCGGGACTGGGCTGGCCTTTGGCTTCGGCCCCGTGCTGCCGCACCGCAGAGCTGCGCCCTGCCCGGCTTCGCTCTTCCCACCGTCTTCGCTTCCCGGCGCCGGCTCTGGTTCATCAAAGCTCACTTCTTGAACTGCTTCTTGCTTCTTGAAGGAGTCCCGGCGCTCGGAGAGGTTCAAGCGCCGCATGACCACCATCTCCTGGTCCCGGTCATGCCTCTCCCCGAGCCGGGAGCTGGCGGGGTGATAACTGTGTTCCCCGGGGTACGCCGGCACTTCGCCCTCCCCGATGGCCTCCCCGTCCACCATGGGCATCTCCAGCCCCAGCTTGCGGCCGCCGCCAGTCTTCTTCTCCGCGAGGACAGTGACGATCTTCTCGGACGACTGGACGCGCTTGAGGAGGGGGGAGCGGGGGCAGTCAGCGCTGCGGGGTCGCGAGCTCTGCCGGACGATGGTGGGGGGGGACAGGGTCTTTCCCTGGAAGGAATGGGGGGTTTTGGGGTACCCTGGGAGCGGGGATGGGGAGCGCTGGGGAGAAGGCGGGCGCTGGGCAGAGGAAGGGGTGCAGGCAAGGGGCGAGGGGGGGATGCTGCTGGTGGATTTGCGCCGTCCCACTTTGTAGCGTTGCCCACTCAGTTTGGGCGCCAGCCCATGCAGGGAGCTGGGGCGCACGTGGCCGGCGGGTGACGTTGGGGTGCTGGAGGAGGGAGAGGTGCTCTGCGGGGACACAGCATCTGCCGCACAAAGAGAAACAGGTCACGGCCAGGGATGGAGGGACACGTGGCATCCCCGCCGTGCCCGGAGCAAATATCCCCCCCCGCAACGGGTTGGGGTACCTGGGGGGAGATCGGGAGCGGGGCTGCGGCAGGGCGTCGTGGGGCCCGGGGACAGGCTGTGCGTGGGGGACTCCGGCAGGCTCTCGCTGGAGGACAGCGAGTGATGGAGACCGGAGGAGAAGCTGCGGCTGGTGTGCAGGACCGAGGACTGCTTGGAGATCTTCTTGAAAAGGCATTTTCTCCTGGGGGGGGGACAAAGGTGGTGCTTTGAAGGAAGAACTTTGGCTTTTGCTTAAAGCTGGTGGCCGCGAGTCTGCCCAGCAGGACCGGACCCCGCTGGACGCCGCGGGTATGGCAGAGCCAGAGCATCCCCTCCCCGGTATGGCACACACCGGGACAAACGCCGTGTTATCCCGCCCCCGTTCTACCCACCTGTCCTGGCCGTCCCTTTTCCTGCTCTTCTTACTCCTCCGTGCCATCCTTGTCTTGGAGCTGTTTTTCCGAGCGGGGCCGATTTTAATGGAGGTGTTCTCCAGGGCGGTGGTCCTCAGGGCCACTTTATTCCCGCTCTGAGGGGCAGAAAATGAGTCGCTGCAGTCCAGGCACCGGCTCCCAACTGGCCCCTGCCTCCGCTGTCGGTGGAGGCGATGCCGGGGAGCCGCAGGACCCATGCACCGGTGCCGGGGGCCGGTCGGGCGAGCAGCACGCTGCCGGTCACCCACCTTCAGCAGCAGCTCGACGACGTCCCGGTGAACTAAACCCAGCACCGATTCGCCGTTCACATGTGTGATGAGGTCGCCCGCTCTCAGCCCCGCTTCTTGCGCGGGGCTCCCCTCCTCCACGCTCTGCAATCGAAAGACCAAGGTTTTCTTTGGATACAAACCTAAGTTTCTTCCCGGGGTTTTCCCACTGGGAAAAGCGGTGTCCGGTGCTGCCAGTCCCTCCCCACGCGGAGCCCAGGCCACCTACCCAGACCATATGGTGGACGGTGTAGACGTCGCTGTCGCCCATGTAGACGCGGATGGCTCGCAGGGTGAAGCCGTACTTCTTGCCCGAGCTGTGGATGATGATGGGGGGCCGCAGGCTGGCGATGGCGAGGGACGAGTCTCGGCTCGGGGAGGAGTCGCGGGAAGAGGGGTTGGATGAGAGGGAGTGGGGGGAGATGGGGCTCATCAGGGTGCCGCCGCCGAAGTCATCTGCAAGCGGGAGAAGCCGGCTCAGCCTGGGAAAACCACGCGGCAGCCACCATCCAGCAGGATAAACCGCAGGGCACACGGACCTGATGTGATGATGAGGGACAGGGCTGAGACGGAGGCGGATTTGGGGACGCGGCCGCCCTGCGAGGCTCTCTGCCTGTCTGGCACATCCTTCTGGCTGCTCAGCTGACGGCTCCTGCCTGGCTCCAGGCCCCGGGGAGTCGAGTTTTTGGTGCCGGTGCTGTTGCTCCGGAGGCGGATGCGGTTCAGGCTGACGAGATCGGCTGTGCAGAGGGAAGGAAGGAGCGTCTGGGGGTGTGGAGAAGCCACCCCACACTGTGCGGGACCCTGGCTGGCGCTGGAGCATCCCACACCTGCAGCCTACGCACCGGATAACGCCGACGGCTTCACCGTGCTACCGGTCCCCACATCGGGGTCTCCCAGCACGAACTTGGGTCTCTCCGGCTTGGAGGATGCCACACAAGGGCTTTCATCCTCCGAGGAGAAGGCAAACTTGGGCATGGTGTCCAGGCTGTAGGTGCTGGGCAGCGCGGCGGGGCTGCGGCTTCGCTCGTGCCGCGAGGTGTACGGCGTGGAGCTGCAGGACGTCCAGGAGCGGAGCCTGTGCAGGAGAGCAGGAGGGCTTGGGACAAGGAAAAAGGGGCGAGGGGGATGGCACCGAGCCACTGCGGCACCCCAGGACACGTCCCACCGATGCCTCTGCAAAGCCTCGGTGCTGGCACAAGCCCCCATCAGTGCTGCATCCCCATCTCGCCACGCACCGGGGCTCTGCGCCCGCCAGCCGGCTCCTCTCCTCGTCTCCTGAGTGCCTGTCCCATCGCTCCTCTTTGTCCTCGCTGTGACTCCGGTCGGAGGACGAGAGGCTGAGGTTGGAGTGAGCCGCCAGGAATTCAGAGCTGCTGTACACCTGAGGAGGAGACAAGCCGTCAGCAAGGAGCAGAAATTCGGGAATCCAGGTGCTCTGGCATCAGCCAGAACACTGATGCTCGGCACAACCACGCTGGCTGTAGCATCCATCATTTTGGATGCCAGGGGAAGGACTGGAGCACCTTGCTGAAGCGATGGGAGCAGGAGGAGAACTGCCCGATCTCCACGGACGATTCCTCGTCGTTGGTTTCTTCATCCTCCGAATCCAAGTGGCGGTACCTCTCGGAGCGAGCTGCAAGCAAGAGCCAGCGCAGGCAGAGCTGTCACCCTGCCTGCCAGACACCCTGTCCTGCCTGCAACGTACCCTGTCCTGCCTGCCCGCGGGCACCCGGAGGGACGCGCGCCCACCAGGACTGCATCTGACAGCCCGGTCCCAAATCCCAGGAGAGTTTTGGCGTGAGAAAGTAAGGGTTTTTGGTAAAGCTGAGCAGCCTGGGAACAGGACTGCATCTGTTTCATGACTTTGGTTATAAAGTGACTGACTTCACCCAGAAGGTTTTCATCTCCCGCGGGATCATCCGACCTACAGCTGGGATAACGGCTTGGCGGAGTGGGGGAAAGGGGGTGGATTTGGCCTCACTGTCGAAGTAGCTGGTGTCCTCCTCCGACTCCAGCTGAGGGATGAACTCGGCCTTCTGCCGCAGCAGCCCGTTCCAGTCCAGGTGGAGGAAGAAGGAATGGTGCTTCACCTCGTGCGCACCCCCTGCCAGGCAGAGAAACCCATGTCAAGGGGATGGGGCAGGATCTGGGATGCTCCCGCTCCCATCCCAAATGGCACGGTCTCTCCTCCACACAGAGAAAATGGCTTAAAACCAGAGCCCTTTGCAGCTTTCCCCGGGTGAACTCCAAGCTGAAGACCTCCTCCGAGCATCCTCAACGCAGCAGGACAAGCTTTGGTTTCAGCAAATGGCTTGACATGAATTAGGGGGCCGCCACGCGTACCGGTGCCCAGGCGCTCGAGGGGACACTGTCTCAGCAACCGCGTGATCAGGTCCTGGGCGTCCGCAGGAAGAGCCTCGTCCCCTTCCGGCCACATAATTTCATCTGGAAGGAAAAAGGAAAAGGAGTTTGGAGTGGCTGGAAGAGTTTGGACACAATGGGGGCTGTGATGACATGAGGTCACAGGAAGTCACTTCTGGGCAAGAGGGAAGTCCCCCAGGAGCCGCAGCAGATGAAAGCATCCTCCCAAACCGGAAATCAAAGCTTGAGGAGCCTCCTCGCCATTCAGCCGAGTATAAAATGAAGGAATGAAGCTCTCCGCATGTTAAGGACAGGCCGTGACTGCTGGGGAGAGCGAACTGAGGAGCAAAGTTGCCACCGACACTCACCGCTGATGACCTGCCCAAAGAGCTCCTCAGGGGTGTCTCCGAAGAAGGGGACGCAGCCCACCAGGAACTCGTAGA
Organism: Stercorarius parasiticus; assembly: GCA_013396915.1. Taxonomy (NCBI): domain Eukaryota; kingdom Metazoa; phylum Chordata; class Aves; order Charadriiformes; family Stercorariidae; genus Stercorarius; species Stercorarius parasiticus. The sequence goes on from VWZL01005849.1 coordinate 36,401, forward strand.
GGATGATGCCCATGGCCCACCAGTCGACAGGCTTCCCGTAGCCCTGTATGAGGATGACTTCTGGGGCGATGTACTCCGGAGTGCCACACACCTGCGTGGGAAGCAGCAGCTGACACCTCTGCAACGACCTTTGCAACAGGCCCCGAGGCTATCCCAGTCCCCGGTGATGGCAGATCGGCCAAGCGGAGCAGGACCTCATTCATACCTGCTTGTCCATGAACTCCCGAGTGTCCTTCTCCATGTGACCTTCGTAGAGGTTCGTGGTCATGTTCATCAAGCCGATCTTTGACAGACCAAAGTCCGTCAGCTTTATGTGGCCCATGGAGGTGATGAGTAAACTGCAAGAGAAGACAGACACCCTGCAACGATGCTGTTTGCTTCTGGGGAGACCTGTGCAGGACCAGCCGGACTCCAAGACCTCTGGTCCTGGTGGAATGACACAGAACCAGGTCTTCGGGCATCAAAACCCATGACCTCTTTCTGCCTTATCCTCTTGGCTTGGATCAGTCCCTCTCCCTTCCCCACCCAACCCCAACCCCATCCTTGCTCAGACCTGACCCACGTCCTCACTTGTCAGGTTTGAGGTCCCGGTGGACGATGCCGTAGTTGTGGAGATACTCCAGCGCAAGAACAGTCTCGGCAAAGTACATCTTCGCCATGTCGACAGGCAGCGGGCCCATGTTCTTCAGCAACGTGGCACAATCCCCCCCTGTGGGGACATGGGTCCTCCTCAGCATGGGGGGCTCAGAGAAGGCAGGAAGGTCACTGGGCAGGGCGACGCTGCCTCTCCTGCCAAGCAGGCTCCCAGTCAGACCCTCACGTCCCTCCTTGGAGCAGCGCTGATCCCCAGGCATGGGGCACAAACACTCTCCTAGGTAAGCATGGCCACCACCTTCATCAAGGTGAGACTCAGGATCACCAAAGCATCTCCTCATGCTTCCCTCTGCTCCCTGGAGCAAAGCAGGGCATTTGACATCCAGGTGGTGACCTCGATGCTCAGACGGTGATATTCCCCACCTCCCTCCAGCCCTGAATCCCATTCTCACCTTCCACATACTCCATCACCATGCAGAGGTGTCGCTTTGTCTCGAAGGAGCAGAACATGCTGACCACGAAGGGGTTCTCCGCGAAGGTGAGGATGTCCCTCTCCACAAACACCTGCTGGATCTGGTTCCTCAGGATGAGGTTCTGCTTGTTGATTTTCTTCAAGGCGAAGCGCTGCCGTGTCTCCCTGTGCCTCACCAGGTACACGGCCCTAGGGGGGAGCGACATGGCTGGACCTCAAAACATGTCCTCCAACCACCAGGACCGACTGCGCAGCACCACGGGACTAAGACGGTGAGGACTTTGGAGATGTTTACAGATGGAGGCAAATGTTAGGAACTTCCCAACTCACCCGTAAGCCCCATTGCTGATCAGCTTGATGGTCTCAAAGTCCCCCTCACAAGGCTTCCTCCGAGGAGCGGTAGCCAAAGGCTGGCTCTGAAGAAGACACAGAAGGTTTTTAACATTTCCCGGCATGCCGGCGCTCTGAGTGCAGGCAGGAATTCACCAAGCACCATCACATATCACCTCCGATTGCTCCTCACTGCCAGAGGACATCCTTCCCTGAGCCCTCTCCAGCCACAAACCCCAAACCAGAAGACCACGATGCTCTGCAGATCAAGAGCACACTCAGCTCTGCCCACTTAGGAAGCCAGATGTGGGGCTGTGAGATATTACACCTGCATACAGCAGTCACCCTTGGGGACAAGCCCAATTAACGTCTCTCAGCCTAAGATAGCAGAGGAGCTGCTGCAAGGAGCTTTGGTGTGGGGTGAGGTAGGACGAAGCTGGGGCTGCAAGTGGGACACGCTCACCTCACAGGCATCGTCGTTCTCCGGCGTGATGGTGTTCCCGCTGTCAAAGTGATCCAGCTGGACCATTTCTGTAGAAGACAGGGATGTTTCTCACCGTCTTCATGCTCAACCCTCACCAAAAGAACCCCCCACCAACCCCACTCTCCCTCCCAACTCAGAGATCCCGCGGGGATTTAGCCACACACTTTGCTCGAGCCATCGTATGGAGAAATTCAGGTCACAGCGTTAAGAGGTTCAACACGAGGTTAAACATTTATATAATTCTCTTTTTTCCACAGTCATTCCCGTGTTATTTGGGGATTATGGTTCCCCCCCAAGGGCCATGGCTTCCTATGGATTAAGAGTTCTTGAGCTTAATCTACTTTGATGAACGTGTTGGGAGCAACAACGAGGGATGCGGGGCTGGCCAGGAGACCTGGACACCGTCCTGGTCCTGCTGTGACCCACCCCACGACACCAGCTCAGCCCTGCTGGTCCCCCTGCCCCCTCCCAGTGCTCATTCATGCTCGCCAGTGGCCAAACTGGGAGTCCACATCCCACTGGAGACCCTGGGGCCACAAACCCAAGCAGTTACCTACCCTCCAGTGGGTCCTTGACGAGACCCAGTTGGCTGATGATGTATCGGGGAATATCGGTCTTTATTCCCTGGCCAACTTTGGCGTGTCCTTCTGCAGCTTCCAGGAGGTGGTAAAACTCCTCTGGGTCAAACTCCTGGATGGGGAAAACCAAGCACAGTTGAGGAGCGAGACCTTGCAGGGTTAAGCGTTTCCTCTAAGCCTTGCAGGTGACACCTGTAAGTGGGGACAGGCTCTGGACTAAATGCTCTTCTCCTGTTTCTAGCATCATTCCCCCGTTGTTCCCCATATAAAGGGTCGATGGAAAAAAATAAAGGCTTTGCCTCCTCTCTGCGCGGGCGCGGACCATGGAAGACAAGACACATCAGGAGCTGCCATGTCTTACCAGGCACTCCAGAAGGCGAGCAGGACGGGAGATGATGATCAGCAGCTTCCTCACCAGTTGGTCGATGAACTTCACCTCCTCGCTCTCCGAACGTTCCTGAGCCTACCAGAGACAGAAGCCAGGCATCTATCGGTGGCCTCAGGAGATGTCACTGGGCAGGGAACTGCCCCACACTCACATCTCGGAGCATCTTCTCAAGTTTCTCCTGCAGCTCCATGAAGTAGCGGGAGGTGATGAGAGCTCCCTGGGACTTTGCCAGGCAGTCGCGGGCCAGCTCGATGATCTGGTGGTGGATGAAGCCCAGCACCCCGTCAGCCAGGGGCAGAGTGCTGCTTGGAGAGAAGTTTGTGATGGTGTCCTGCAGACGCTCTTCCATTTGGGCTGTGGCCTGCAAGGCAGAGTGGATGGTGATGCCTGGGAACATGTGCCCCCATACCATGTGTTGGGTTTGGCCAGCCAGGATCTCATGCTACCACGTCCTGCGGCTCCAATATTCATGTGCACATCATGGTCCCACCTGGGAACCAGCTTCCAGCAGGCTGGAAAAGCTCCACCAAAATCTCTAAAGATTGTTGCCTGCATGTGTGATGATGCAGACCTGCAGGTCCCTGCCTCGTTACCACATTTCCTGTGTCCTCAACACCCTCATCCCTGGGTATCTACCTGTACATTTTATTTATATTCCAGCATGGAGGAGATGTTGTTCTGAAGAAGACACGGTCAGGATGCCATAGAAGGACTAACATGCTCATCCTCCTCAGTCCCAGTGGTTACCTTGGGGAACCGCTCCTTGTAGACATGGTTCATCATCACAACCTCATTATCAAACGTTCCACTCGTCCGTCCAGGGCTGTGGAGGGAGGAAGCCACTTGTGTTATGAGGTCTAGGTCATTTACATCTATGTAAATAGCTACTGCCCCTGGAGAGCAATTTGTTCCCTCCTCCTAACTCTCAATCCAAGCGGTTAAAGGTCACCTGAGCGGAGCCATCAGCCTTGGGCCAGCACTTCCAGCAGCATCCCTCCCACCGTGCATGGATCTGGAGGTCCTTGGGACCTGGTTCAGGGAAGGTTAACCTCCCACAAACCTAGGTGTCAACTCAAGTCACTTGAAAATCCAGAGCTGAGAAGCTGGTGCATCAGTCAACTTGGCTTTGAAGAATGAGCTCATCCTTTCCCTCCTCTGGATCCCACAGTCTCTCACCATCGTTGCCTGTTTTGCAGCTCACCAGCAAAAAAACCCCAACCAAATCCCATGGTGGACGCATGAACCTTCATTAACTGAGGTTTCTCTCTTACCCTCACCCAACATTGCCTCCCTTAGGCCCCTGCCTGGTGATCCAGTTATGCAAAGCAAGTGGCAGGAGCAGCCAGCAACTCATTAACCGCTATATAATAAACGGGGTGATTAAAACCAGACCCAAGCCACTCGCTGTTAGCCCCAGCCCAGACCCAGCTCAGCCTTTGCCGTGCCGTGCCGACCGCAGAGCTGGCATCTCCTCGGTGAAAACCTCGCCACTTGCAAAACCCTTGTCAGATAATTAATCTGATTTTAATGAAATTTCAGCCAGCAACACGCTCTGCCTCCAGTGCAAAGAGGGTCGGGAGCTTTTTCAGAGGGAAAAAAGGATTTAACTGAAACATCCCCTGTAAAAAGCTCAAGTTCCCAGTGCTGGACAAGTGGAAACGTGACCGGCTCCTTGCACGGGACACGGTCTTGGAGCAGCAACATGGAGCTTGGAGAGGGTCAGCACGACGCTACGGCCACTGGCTCCAGGGTCTCCCCAGATTTTCCTCTCTCCAGCCCACAGATGCCCGTCCACCTGCGCTCCTTGTTCTTTGCAGAGGGAAAGGCCAGGCTGAGGCTCAGCCCCAGCAAACGTGGGTGATGTTTCTGACCCAAGCCCAGAAACGGGATTTTTAACCTCTTAATGGCAGGTCAGGCCGGTGGCCTCCCAGCCATGCCCCACAAGGACAGCCACCACTCGGGCTTCTGCTCGACGGGCCCCTTCTCTCCACCGAAACCTTTGAGACAATTGAGCAAGAAGCTGCAAACCAACTGTTTTGGAAAAAGTCCCACTTTCTCCAGCATCAGCCCCAGGAAACCTCACTCCCAGGTGCCGTCTGCCGCCAGGAGAGCAATGCTACATCCCAACAGCTGAGAAGATGCTGAGAACCAGACCCTAATGCCCAAAATCACAGAGCTTAGGATCATAGGCTCATGGAATGGTTTGGGTTGGAAGGAACCTTTAAAGGCCATCAAGTCCAACCCTCCTGCCATGAACGGGGACATCTACAACTCGATCGGGTTGCTCAGAGCCCCGTCCAACCTGACCTTGGATGTTCCCAGGGATGGGGCATCTCCCACCTCAAGCCACAGCTTCTCCACTCCCCTGCAAGGGGAAAACTCCATATTGGGGTCAACACCTTGGGATGGGTCAACACCAGGATGTCCCGGGAACAGCTCACGAGAGGGCAGAGGACGGGCTGGATGTGCCGGCACCCGGTGCATCGTCCCAGCAGTGCCATGGGTGCTCCCCACTGTGGGTGCCCTACCTGAGGCTCCTGGATCGTGGGCGCAGGCAGGGCGAGTGCCGCCCCTCCTCGTCCGTGACGCTCTCCGTACTGCGGAAATGCTTAGAAAGGAAATGCAGCTCATCGGGGGTGGGCTGGTACGGCAGCTGGTGCAGGCGCTCCTGGGAGGACGAAGACGACTGGAAAGAAAGGAAGACGCAGGGGATCAGGAGGTGGATCTGTGCTTCCTGGCCGTGCGGTGGAAACCAGCAAGTCCACGAGGAAAATATTCCTCAGAGCCTCTTAGGAGGCTGGAAACACTGACGGGAAACATGCTCTGTGCTTGGTAATGGGAAATATGGATGGCAAGGGCAGCCTGGGGAGGTCTGCGCTGCCCACTCCCACCCCAAACTCCCCAAGGGAGCCCCATCCCTTGTACCCGCAGCATCCCAGGCAGCTCCTGCCCGGCCGTTCCCCTGCATGGTTGGGATGTGCTCGTGAACACTCAACCCGTGCCGTGCAGGGGTGCTGTAAGCCCCAGGGATGCTGTAACCCCCAGGGACGCTGTAAGCCCCAGGGACGGGATGCTGTAACCCCCAGGGACGGGATGCTCTAACGCCCAGGGACGGGATGCTCTAACGCCCAGGGATGCTGTAAGCCGCTCGCCAGCTCCGTGCCTTTTTTAAAAGCACATTTGCAAAGGACAACACAGCTAAAGAACATGGTCCTCTAGTAACGGGCTGCCTAGGAACCGATGCCACAGGGCTCGGGAGGCATTTCACCAAAAATCAAGGGGTTTGAGTTCTTCTCGCCTGCTGCCATGAGAAAGCAAACGTTACCGAGACAGTGGAGCTGGGGGTGTTGGTCCCATAGCCAGAGGAGGGTAGCGAAGCCAGTGACCACCTTCTGCCATCAGCCCTGCGAATGCAAACGTGCCGGTCACATACAGGAAAAACAACAACGTCTAAACACAAATAAATACCATCAGAGCAATGAGAATGGGGAAGAGGACGGAGGTTTGGCTTGAGTAATAAAGCCCTGAACCCTCTTTTCAGAACGGACTGAAATTGGGTGAAATACGAGGGGTTTGCAGGTGAGGGGGGCTGTTCTGCAAGTGTCCACGGGGACAGTGACAGCGAGCAGGGCCCCCATGAAGGGACAGCGCTGGGGCTCGGTTGGGTGGTGAATCAGTTTCAGATGGAAAAGAAAAAAAAACGACGCAAGAATATGACTTTTAATTAGAGAAAAATTCAGCCTTCTGGGACTCTGTCCTATGAGAAATGGGGATTGCTAAAGACCCGTCCTGAGACAGCAGGAGCCGTGGAGCAGAGCCCGGCTATAAACAGGAAGGCAAACGCTCATACGTAGGCGAATGCTTCCTCTTGGAGATGTTTTTAATGGACGGGGCAATGTCCAGGTCAAGACGAGTCCCTTCACCTCCCGCTGCTGTTTCCCGTGCGGGGCCAAGGCCATCGGGAGTTGGCAGGGTGCCGGATCTGGCACTGGCACCACCGCATGCCCGCGCTGCCGGCGGGCTCGCAAACCCCTGCTTTGGCTTTTTGCTCCGTTACAAGCGTGAAAACCATCCGCAAGCCTCCGGCTTTTTTCCATGTGACGATCAATGGGTTAAAAATCAGCCATCGGCCCCCATGTGTGCAATTAGTCAATTAGTTAAACGGGGTTTTGGCTTGAGCAGCTGGGCTGGGGAGGGGATGCAGCGAGATCTGCCTCCGTGGGGATGTGGCCGAGCTGCCATCCCTGGATATCTGCCGAGCATCCACCAGGAGTGCTCGGAGAGGGTCCGAGCTGGGGCTGGGCTCGTGGCCGGGGATGGTGTGATGGGACCAGGGATATTTCTGCTCCCGGAGCTGCAGGGAGCCCAGTGCCAGAGGAACATCTCCCGCACGGGGATGCACACGGAGAAGGGCCGTGGGGATGCCCCAGCCCCTGCCCAGTACTCGCCTGTCAGTCCGAGGAGCATGGCTGGGGTGGTGGGAGGCACCGGTCAGGGCAAAGCAAACAACGCCAGGGCGAAAATCGGGGAGAAGAAAAAGCAAAACAAATCACAACACATCACTTGAGATCAACAGCACAGTCCCGGCTGGCAGATTATAACTGTGAGTGAACGCTAACGGTCTGGGAGGGGGCACGGAGCTCACCTGCGAGCGAAGGGGAAGTTGACGGAGGTGCTGGCGGAGAAGTTGCGTGGGCTGTCCAAGGGGCTGCTGCCGGCTGTGGGGAGAAAGGGGGAAAAGTCACCCTCATACCCGCCCCGGCGCCATGCCCGGGGTGCCGTGGGCTGCTCCTTCATGGGAAAGGGGGGGCAAATCGCATCCCCAGCTATTCCCTCCTGGAAAAGGCACCCAGCCCACTGCTGCTGAGAAGGTGCTGCGGAAGGAGAAGGGATACCCTCCGAAATACTCGGGTAAATTTGGGAGATGCTCAACCCATCCCCCGGGACATCCCTTACCTGTCGGCACGGAGAGGGGGGAGAGAGGCCGCGAGAGGGTCGGAGAGGGGGTGCCCACCACTAAGCTCTTCCTATTGCTGCTTCGGCAACTAGGGAAGAAAAAGAGGGAATTAATTTGGGGAAGCAAAGGATGGGCAGGGCTGGACAAGCTGGGGCACATATGAGTCCACTTGTACATGATGCCCTGTGCCAGGGGACACGGCTGCTGTCACCCCATCGATTACGGATCCATCCCCAGTCCATCGCTGCCGGAGACGGACTGACAGGGTTATTTTTAATGACAAACTGTCTCGTTGAGGTCCCACTTCTGGTTTTGGCTCGCTGGGGAGGGCAGAGGCTGGCGGCCCCTTGAGCAACGGGCCAAGGGCAGGAATAGAAAAAGGGATGTAAAAGGAGGAAGCGATGGAAATGCCAAGCGGCCACAACCCGACCCGCTCCATCGCGTGGAAAATGCCCCCAGTTCCTGTAAATCTCCCTACGCTCGGGGGTCCCCATGTCACAGTGGGGAGGAGAGTTGGTCCCTGGCCCCTGGCGACTCTGCGGCGTCGCTGGGCATTTGCGATGCCCCGGCAGACCCGGCTCGGCCGCGCGCTGGGGGGCAGCAGGAGGAAGCCGCAGGGGCCGGCACCAGGGTGCAAAGCAGCACCGTGTGCGGGTCCACGCTGACACCCCAAAACTCCCGGCATCCCGCAGAGCTCCTCTGGAACAACCAAAAGGCCACGTCCACAAGCGCAGAGTTTCCATGTCGCCATCTCCATTCCCACCCTCCCACCTCTCAAGATTTCAACCCTTCTCGTCGCAATTTCCTTTTTCCTTTCCTTTCAGCCCTTCTCCAAGCCCCTTGCAAGCGTGGCCGAGCCTCGAACAGCTCAGCGGCCCGCAGAGATGCTGCAGCCCCACTCTCACTGTGCGCAGACCATTTTAACCCCATTAAAAATGTGATGGGCTTATTTAAGTTCTCTGCGAGGGAACCGCAGATATCCACAGCCCAGAGCAGAAGCTGGTGCTGGCTGGCGTGCGAGCACGAGGACAACCTTCCCCTTCCTCCATCTGCGCTTCCTCGGGCTGCAAATTCTGCAAAGGCAACGCTGAATTTCCTCGCCAGGCTGGGAACAGGAACCTGCACGGCTGCCGCTAATTAAAGGATGTCATTGAACATCGTGCGGTGGCCAGATACACCCGCAAAACCGAGAGGATGAACCCGGGGCGAAGGGATTCTCCCCGGATCCCCAAAACCAGATGCAAAGGATGGCGTTTTGCAACACGCCGCCCCTCCGGACGCACTTACGCAGCACGGATGCACGGCAAACGAGGCGCGGTCAGAGCTTCGCACGCGACACCCAGCACCCCATCACCTCCCGCTGGCGTCTCCGACACCCAGCACCCCATCACCTCCCGCTGGCGTCTCCCCCCCCGTCGTGGGGCTCCTCCTGCTCCCCCCACTAAACCGTGAGCCCCAACTCTTCTGCTGGAGACTGAACACCTCGGCCAGGCCAGCGAGCCGGGAGGGTGCTTGGGGCCCCCCCAGACCCTTCGTATGTTGGCTGCACCCTCCCTGCACCCAGCACGTCCCTGGGTGCCCCCCTGGGACACGCACCCCCTCACCGCCCTGAGCTCACCTGGAGCTGCAGCGGTTTCGGGGGGATCGGAGCCTCCCGCTCCGCACCGGAGCTGAGCCGTGATGCCAGGGGGGAGGCAGAAACATCCCCCCCCCCGAAAACTGACCCCTTCCCACCCCTCCCTGGCCCCTCTGGTTGCTTTTTCTTGCTTAAACACGGCTTGAACACCCATTGCAGCACCCACAGCTGCAAACACAGCCCA
>VWZL01005849.1:69459-212625 GCA_013396915.1 Stercorarius parasiticus
AGCTGTGGCCGTGCAGCGGAGAAGGGGACATGGGGAGCACAGCTGGACGGACACCCACAGCTGGACGGGTGGCCGCTGCTGGGCTGGGCTTGTTTTGAAAGTCACTGGTATTTCAGCGCCGGCATTTCGCAACCGTACAGTGTCACAACAACAACAACAACAACTGCAGTTTTACTTTGCAAACAGGGCCCAGCACCCCCCGGCTCTTTCCTGCTGGCGTCAGGCTGAGCTCGCCCGCTGCGGCGGCTTCACCCGGGCAGGCGTTACTTCCAAACCCAGGAAAGGAAAATGGCCCGAAGCTGCAGCAAAACTGAATATTTAACTGTGTTTTTCTCCCCATCCCGAGGGGCTGCGCTGGGTGCCTCAGATCACTGCAAAAACCCTACCGGGATGCTGCGTGCCCCGGCGCGCGAGCCAGGAGATGTGGTTAGAAACCATCTTCTCCTTCTGCCGCGCAAGAAACAATGCCAGCGATGGCAGGAAATCTTTTCTTTCTGCACTTTGAACCTTTTCGGATGGCTGCTCTCTGGGCTGGCAGCCCCGGGGGCAGCTCAGCCTCTGGCACGGCCGAAGCTTTCCAGGCTTTGGCAGCAGCCTGGCACAGCAAAGCCCCAGCTATTGCCTTTTTTTCAACCAAAACCCTAGAATACCCATTAAAAACAAAAATAAAATCATAACCCAAGGGTGTTGGGAGCCAGGCGGCCGCCTCCTCCATGTGTTTCCCTGGCTATCGGGCGATCTGGCAGGAAAGGACGCGGCGCCCTTATCGGCGCACACACATTCCCTCCCCACTTGGCAGCCGGGACACCCAGAGGTTTGTGCCGTAAACATATTTTGCTCGAGCAGGCGGCCGGGGTTGAGCTAAGGATAACCGGCTCAGCAGGAACCACAGAACCCGCCCCCCCCCAAAATCCCATTTTTTGCATCAAACCCCAACCCGTGCACGCAGGGATAGGACTGATCCCGGAGCAAGCAACCAGCAATGAATACAAGACCAAAAGCAATTTCTTCCCCCCTCTGAGATCTGCTCCCCCCGGTGTTTACCAACTCTTTGCAAGCAGATTGACTCTCCCTCATTTTTTCACACACAAAACTACCAGGAAAGCGGAGGGAACCGGCTCGGGGCCCCCGGAACCGTCCGGCAGCGCCCTCCCCGCCGGCACTGCCCGCCACGGCCACCTCCAACCGGCTGGGACCCCCTGGCTATCGCTGCCTCCATCGCCGGCCGGGATACAGGGGCATTTGCACAGCTGCTCAGCAGGAAAATCCCTCTCCCTGCTCCACATAAACCCTGGCTTTTAAAAGTAATTGGGTGCAGGCTCGCTAACGAGGTCACTGAATGGGGAGGGGGTTTAATTGGAAGCTCCTGGCGATGCGTGGGCATGCCTACAAGCTGGTTTGGATCCTTCTCCTCCCCCAAACTGGGCTTGGCCTGAGGGGTTTTTTGTTGAAATCAGCTCCAAATTGCTGCTGCTTGTTGGGGGGAAGAAAAAAGGCGCACAACCCCGTTTCTGGAGACTTTGGGATTGGGGAGTGGGAGGAGGGATGGGAGCGGTGGGGTTTGCCAGGGTGACCCCATCGCAGGAGCTGCCCTGGGAGGGGGACCGAGGTGGCAGGGGACAAGGAGCAGCGGGGGTGATGGCCCCTTGCCTCTCGGCTGCGGACGGCCGTGTCCCCACCGACATACAGTGGCGGTGCCACTTCCATCCTCCCTGGTGCCAAACGCCCGCGCGAGTGAGGTTTCGGCGCGGGGAGATGCGGTGGTCAGGGCGTGGGGTGCCACCGTGCCACGTCCCCCGAGATGTGGCAGGTGACAGGCGCCCCGCACCGGACGGGGGTCTCCGCACGACGTGTGGAGCAGCTCCCGGGAGCGATGGCAAATGCAGCGGGGTGGGAGCAGCGCTGGGTGCAAAGTCCCATGGCGCCGTGTCCCAAGCACGGCCCTGTCACCCACACATCCCCGCCCATCCCTGCGTGCCGGCGTGGGAGCCGTGCCGCGTCCCCAGCTGGGCCAGCGCCATCCCCACGCGGCCTGTTTGTGTGCCAACACGTCACGCGATGACTCGTGACGGGGGGGATTTTTTAACATTGTGTTTTGGTTTTTTTTTTTTTTTAACATAGCCAAAATATTTGTGTCCCCACGGGGATGGCTCCGGGTCGCCTGAGCCCGGGATGCCGTGACAGGGTCCCAGCAGGAGAGGGGACACCCAGCTCGGTGGGGAGGGTCCCCGCTGGCACCCGGCGGCTCCAGCCCCCTGTGCAGTCCCTGCTGTTTATACATAGACATGTTTGTGCGCGGCGCCCGGCCCCTTCCTCGCTCCCAAACAACTGGATAAAAGTCAAAAAGTCATAAAAATTTTCCATTGCCCGAGGGAGGGCACGGTGACCGCGCAAGGAGCCGGGCAGCCCCGCAGCGATGGACCCCAAACTGGGGGGGGTCAACCCCAGAAAAACAAGGGGTTGGGTTTGATATAGTGAATAAAGGCGGTGTTTTGCTCCCAGCAGCCCACGGCATCGACCAGCCCTGCGGTAAATGCGGCACCAGCAGCACCCACCGCCATCGGGGCTCGTAGGGCGTCTCGGTGAGCACCGCAATGCCCGATCGCACCGGCACGATGCTCCCAGGGCACGCGGCGCGCACAGCACATCCATCTGGCTGCTCCAGACCCTGTTTTTCACTATAAACCAGCCCCGGTTTCTCCGCAGTTTTCCCCTGCCCAGGCCTGGCCGCTGCTCAGGGAAAAAGCTGCGATTCCTGTCGAGCTGGCGGGGAAAGCCCCGGCGCAGGGATGCGGGGACTTTGCCTGCGGTTTGCGTGGGCGGGAGCGGCTCCGGCAAAGAGGCAGCTGAGTCAGCAGGCGAAGGACGGCCGCGATGCCGCCCCGGCATGTTGGGGTGCGCAGCTGCTTCCCGGCACCCCGCTGGAGCTCTGCCACCTGAAGGGGGACCCCGGAGATGCCGCCGTGACCAGGCAGCGCCGGAGGTTGGAGCAAAACCAAAGCAGGGCCCGGTGCTGCCGGGGACTGTGTACGTGACCCACCGGTGCCGACTCGCTGCTCCCCAGGGTGCGAGCCCGGCTGCAGACCCGCTGCGAAGATGCTGAATTTGGGCAGCAGATCGACCCCGTCCCCAGCACGGGGACAGCATGGGGCATCCCTCTTCGGGCAGAACCCACATTTACCATCACCGCCCGCCCGCCCTGCAAACAACCGGCCCCCGCCGCCCCCACGGTGGGTGTTTTTGGGGCGAGCTGCCACCCCCACGGGGCTGAGCCCGGCCGGGACGGGGGAGGTGGCGCTCACTGTGGGCGCTGGACGGGCGCCCGGGCGGGCAGGCAGCAGCCGCGCAGCTGATCCCCGGCACATTCTGTCCCTGCCAGTGCCGGGACGGCCGCGAGCTTCGCATGTCACCCTCCCCGTGGCATGGCTGCACTGGCCCCCGCCGCTGACCCAGCACCGGAGGACAACAGCCTCAAGCGAAGGCCACGGCCGCCGGGCTGGGACCCAGCATCCTCCAGGGATGGGGGGGTCCAGGGGGAGGAGAAGCCCCCCGGTGTGCTGCAGAAAGGGGCTGCGGGGCCCTGAGCTGCACTGGGGGGGTCCCAACACCCTGCAGAGCCCTGAGCTGCAGCAGGGGGGTCCCAACACCCCCGTGCCTGAAGCAGAGGGGTCCCACACTTTGGGGGCTGAAGGGAAAAAAGGGAAAGAGAGCAGAGCAGAGCCGGGGGGTGTGTGTGGGGTGGCGTTTCCATGCCCCTCATGAGGAGCAGGTTTTGCCGGGTGGTCTGGGAAGCATTTTCCGACGCGCGGGGCCAAGAGCTATAAATAATCCCGGCACTGTAATTGCATAACGCAACCCTTGCCCGGCACCGGGTCTCTGTGCCGCAGCCCCACCGGCATCGCCGCACATGGCACGGGGCCGCCCGGGCCCAGCAGACCCCCGGGGAGCCCCCCCAGGCCCCGACCCTCCCTGTGCCAATGAGCAGGAGAACAGCCTGGGCCGTTCCACAAGGACTTTGGAGCCTGGGAAGATAAACAGCAGAAGGTTGGAGGGAGCACCGGCGGCACTGCCAGCGGTTGTGAAAGCACTGTCCGGGCGGGTCCGCGCCTCCCCCCGGGCTCCGAATATCCAGACGGGGTATTTTTAGCCCCTCCAGGATTCAGGAGCTGGCAAGAGACCCAGAGCGGCCGTGCCCCCCGCCGCCTTGCTGTGCTACTGTCCGGCTTTACGAGAAAAACCTGGAGGCATTCGCAAGAATTTCTGCTGGAAAGATCCCTCCCACGTGGGGGCCGGGAACGGTGCCCACCGGCGTTGGGTTCCCTGGCCCGGCCTGGCCTGTCCCGGGGCCATCACCGTCACGGCGTGACGTGCTTTCCCAGAAAGACGCAGCAGGATGGATGAGCTGCTTGGCGGCTCTGCTCCCCCTCCAGCCCTGGGAATAAGCATCCCCTTGTGTGTCCGGGGCAGGTGATCGGGGTCTGACCGGCATCCCCCGGCCATCTCTGCCACTTGGCATTTGCCAGCACAGAATGGAGCCCTTGTGCTGTGCCGCGGCGTGGCCGGGGCTGGCTGCACACCAGCCCTGGGGGGGCCGATCACAGGGTTTTCTTCGGAGGTTTCTTTAACCAGGGGGGCTGCAGCGCGGCCGTTTGCACCCTTTGATGTCACCAAAACGCCCCCAACGCAGCACTGGCCGCCGCACGCCCAGAGCAGCCGCTGGCAGTCGCATCTCCCCAGCGGGGGACGCAAGCAAACGCATTGCGAGGCGGGTTAATCCTCTTCCGAGGAAGATTCCTTGGTGGATGCCAAATAAAAATCGGATTTGAATAAAGGTTGCAGGAGCACCGGGCTCTCACTGGCAGCCGTGGGGCCGGGTTATCTGGCCGGGCTGTGGCCGAGCGCCCAGCCCACCATGGCAGCACGTGCCCCAAGGCAGCTGCGGCCCTGAGCAGCTCAGCAAACAACAGGAGAAAAAACAAACCCAAAAGCGAGGGGGGAAAAACACATTCCAGTGGCAATATTTTTAAACAGCCCAGTCTGTGGAAGGCATAACTAAAGCCCTGACTCAAGCCCTGTTTGCACGCGCCCAGATTTGCTGTGCTTAGCAGAGATGTGGAGCACAGAAATGCCATCAAAAAACCCAAATACCCAGCAAGGAAGCAGATGAAGGAACCTCCCTGCTCTTCCTGCATGGCAGCAGCTGTTCCCAGCCGGCACATCCCAACCCTCCTTGGGAACGGCCGAGCCACCGCAGGAGTGTCCCGGCTCTCAGTTGGGCCTGCTGGGTCCCTGCCAGGCTCTGGGGATGGAGGAGAGCATGTCCGTCCTCCGGCAGCCTGGAAACAAATAGGAAGCGAGCGTGGAAAAATACAATGGGATCGTTCGCAGCCCTGCTAAGGTGGTGACGGGAAAAGGGCCAAACCTGCACGGAGGTAGAGGAGCCGGAGGCATGGTGCTCACCGGGGGACCCTGACACCCAGGCAGTGCGCGGGGGCTCCAATGCCCTCCCCAACCCCTGCCGTGACCCAGTTAATCCCAGTGGTGCAGATCGGGCGCAGGGTGGAGCTGGGCGCCAACGGGGCGATGAAGGAAGGGGAGGGAGCGCTGCTGCTCCGACATCCCGACAGCCACGTGAGCTGCACGGCTCCGGGCAACGGGAAGCAGAAAGAGAGCAATGGAAAAATATCCAGGCAACATCTGGGTTTAAAGAATTTATTTCAGAGAAAAATTCCCCAACAAGAAGTCGTACAAAAAGAATAATCAGAGACAAAGAGTGGTCATGACAAAAGTGTTCACAGATACAAAAAAAAAAAAAAAAAGTCATCTGAGCAATCGCCGGTGAGCAGAGCGCGGCCCAGCACGGAGGCTAAGGCACTCTTGGCTTTGGTTGTGCGCGGGGCGCGAGCAGCCCCATGGGCAGGATTGTCTCAGTGAGGGAATGCAAAGGTCCTCAGCACCCAAACTCTGCTCAAGTGGCGCCGGAGCCCAGTGGGGTCAGCCCCCGCCACGCACGCTCCAACGGTCCCTGCCACAGCACCCCGCTCACCACCCCCCCCACCGCTGAGCGCAGGCTGTGTGTGTCCTCACCGCCCCAGGGCCACCGCCCCCTCTGCGGGCACAGGATGGAGCCCATCCTCAGCAGGACTCCTGGCCCCGAAGGACTCATTCCAACTCCACATCTCCCATCAGCGCGCCTGGCTGACACCAGCCTTGCACCGGGCTTCCTTCCCACCCCCTTGGCCACCAGGGAGATGCCGCAGCCCCAGCTCCAACACCCCTGTGGTGGTACCGCACTTTGGGGGTTGGTTTTCAGCCCCATCACGGGGGAGGCACCAGCACACTGCGCAGGTTTGGTGCTGGCGTACAGGAACCAGCTTTCCTGTTCTCAAGAAACGGCCACTAAAACGCTGCCGCAGATCAGAGATTCATCCCCCAAGTCCTCTGCCCCGGTAACAGCCCACGGAAGCCTTTCCAGTTCCGGCAGACCAGCTCAGGCCATTCCCCCTGCAGGCATCACCAGGCTCGTGGCAAAGCTTATCAGCAGCTGACGAAGTCTCTGCTTCATCTGGCCAGAAAAAGGCCTTTCCCTTCCTTAGGGAACTGCAATCCTGGTGAGCTACTGCAGGAGAACGGCCGCACCTGCATCACCACGGGACTCCAACCCCGAGCAAGACTACGATATTCTCTAGTCATCCTGAGAAATATCTCCAAGCTCCTGTTTTCCATGACAGGAGTTGCCAGAGCCCAGCCCCTGCAGGCAAGGGGAGAGCAAATATTCCCCCCTTTGTGCCCCAAAATCCTGGGGCGGTTATTAACCCTCCGTGTCCTGCCCAACCACACACGGAGCCGCTCCGCACCGCGGGGTCTCACGTGTTCTCCTACCACGCACGAGCCCAGGACACCACGCTCGGTGCCGGTCCGTGGGACAGTCACGACGAGAGCAGCCGGGGACAGTGAGCAGAGCCGGGGTCTCGGCGCTGCGGGAGCTCTGGTCTCACGGCTGCCACGGACCCATTTTTCCAGACCGAAGTGCTGTGAGGGTGCAAGCGTTCATCCCAAAGGATTGCCATGCCGTCAACCGCATCCAATGCGCTTCTCTCAACAGGTCATGCAGCGCGGACGGATATTGTCTGAAGGGGGGTTTGGATCAATCTGCAAGGCCAAGTTTAAGGTCAAAAACCTCAGCAGTGGGCACATCCCAGCCATCTCCACCAGACAGCCCAGCCCAGGGGGATTTGTTACCTCTGAATAGAGCGGAGGTGGTCGGAAGCGAAACTCCTGGATGTAGGCGAAGAATGGACCTTCCAGGATGCCGCCGAGTTCGCTGCGGCATGGTGGAGCCAAGCTCTGCTCGGCCTCTGGGCTGGACACCACCGCCGAGTATTCAGGGGGAGCTGGAGAGAGAAGGGAGGCATCAGGGAATAGCAAACACTCTCCACTGATGGGAGACATGCACGCAAAAGGGCTTAAAATCCAGTATTTCCCAAACCCTCCCAGTCCCCGGGGAGGGAACCCAGGAGATGCAGCACCACAACCAGAAAAATTAAGCAGAAAAGCAAAAGTTGGTCCTGGAGCAAGAGACAAGGTTGAGAACTTGCTCTGACCCTCGCTATCGGAGCGGGATAACCAGGGGGGTTTGGAGCACCCTGACAGGTCCCAGGAGAGGGGGATGCTCACCCTCCGGCTGCTCCGGGATGGTGCTCAGCCAGTCCAGGTTGACGCTGTACTGGCTGCTGACGCTGGACGTGCGGCTCCCGAAGGGATGCAGTGGGATCGTTCCGATGACAAGTGGCAGTTCAAGGAGCAGCTTGGACGTCCCAGGAATGTCCACACAAACCTTCAGAGACGGGAGACAGCAGGGAAGCTTAGCTGTTGGTGTTTTCCCAGGCCAGAGGGGCAGATACGTCCCCAGAGCACTGGCTCGAGCTGGCCAGGAAGGAATTCTTGCAGTGGGATGCAAAGGGAGATGCAAATGCTCCTACACGAGCCCTCCCGCTGTGCATGAGGGGTAACAGGGAGAGCACGCGATGGGGCAATGGGACAATGGGGAGAGCACACAATGGGGCAACGGGGAGAACCCAAGACCCCATACAAAACACCAGCCCCAAAATCTCTGCCCCAGCCAGTATCAGACGCAACGAGCACAGCTCTGGGGAGAAGGGGGACACTCAACACGGAGCTGAGCCACCTCCCCGCGAGATCCCTCACCTTCAGGGAGTATTCCACCTGGATGATGCGGCACTGGAGGATGGATGGACCCACCGGCGGGATCTTCAGCGCCCGCCCGTGCCACACTTCCCGCTTCCCTGCTGCAATGGAGTCACCGACAATGCTGGTCACCACCGACTTCTTCTGCTTCTTGGTGCCCCGAGCGATGAAGGTCTGAGTCTGGATGATGGCCGCCTTGGGCACCACCGCTCGGCTTGTGCAGTTGTCGATCTCAGCAAAGATAGGGATGACCTCACCTATCAAAACAGACGCACATGTTGGAGGAGGGGAGACGGAGCCCGGTCCTGCCTCAAGGAATCGCTGCGTAGGATCACTGAGGGTTGGTCGTACCACCCAGCACCACAGGCACAAGGTTTAATCCAGCGGGAGCGGGTCCTGAGGAGGTCGCCCACATCAGGTGCGCACACTAAAGCTCTCCGGCTGATTTCATGCCAGAAGTCAAATGCCCAGCTCACAGTGACCCCAAATCCCCTCCCGCCAGGGTCTACCCTAGGGGCCGCAGAGGCTCAAGGACACCAGCAGGTCATCTTACCTGGGGTGTAGCCTTTTCGGTCAATCTTGGCAGTCACGGAAACCTGGCCACGATTGCAGTACCAGGCACGAGCAAGTTTCTCCTTAGCACCCGCCTGGGGAGCCTGGAGAAAGGGAAACATTTAACCTATTTAGTAAGAAAGGATGAAACTCCCAAGCAAGCACCTCCCTGGCACCGAGAACCTGCTGGGGAGCATCAGCAGCTTCTTAGGTATCTGATGCAAGATGCTGTCGCAATGCATTAAAGTTTCCAAAAACTAAGAGACACAGATGACCCCTGCCCAGCCCAGGTAACGCTGGAGGGCACAAGTTGCAGGGGGCAAATATTCCCTCTGGAAATCAGGCCTGCACTGTAATGCTGGACGGGAGACAGACACCTTCCCCGTGGGCTTCCCGGCAAAGTTTTGGGTGCCACTGCCCCGGGGCGGAGCAGGGGAGCTCACCAGCAGCGCAGGCGTGTTGATGTCGATGGGTTCAATCACAGTGAACTCCTTCTTCACCTTCTTCACTGTCGACCAGGGTCTGTGCAGTTTGGCTTTCACCCAGTAGCGCACGCTGCCGTGCTTCCCCTCGAAGGAGGTAGCCAGGGTCCTGCGTATAAACAACGAGTATTTTAGAAGGGCTTTGCCGAAAAAAACCTCATTTTCAAGGTGCCCTGTCCCCCCTCCCAGCACCTGTATCATGCACCAAGTGGCTCCTCTCCCTCTTTATTAAGGCAACAACAAAATGTCAACTTACTCGGGGAGCTGGAAGGTGAAGGGGAACTCGTGCCTTCCTGCCTGCAGGATGGTGACCTCACCATTGTCTGTGGGCAAAATACATTTGAGACGATTATCTCCCTCCTGCAGAACTTCCTCCCTGGGCAAATCCGTGGCAGAGATGTACAGTACACAGCGAAAGAGCAGCACGATGGCACAGGAATTATTTCTGGCAGGGTTAAACTGCAGCAGCGCTAGCACAGCTGCGACCTGAGAGCCGGGCACGTCCTGCGGGTGCCGGGCACTGTTTGCTCTCCACGTGTCTCCAGGCACGCACGACCCAGGGACACCTCCTCGGGGAGCCGGGCAGCTTCCCCGGGTGGGCTCTGCTTCATCCTGCAGCCACCCTGCACTACAGCTCGGGCACGAGAGCCCGGAGACGCCCCGCCAAGGCAGGACATAGCCAGCCAAGCCCCCCCATATCCCCCAGGGTTTGCACCCCTAACCTGCCTGCCTTGCACAGAGCAGCTGGGGTGGGAAGGGACCTCTGGGGACCACCTCGTCCAAGCCCCCTGCTCAAAGCAAGCTCCTGAACCTCCGCAGGAGTTTTCCGACACTGCTCCCCTGCCAAGCAGCACCCACAGCAAAGGGGGAGTCTTGTGTGGGGCCAGTCCCTCAGCGGGGTGCCCTGCAGAGCAGCGGGGTCTGGCCACACACCCCAGGACCCCGGCATGCACTCAGCATTTGAGGTGTCTGGGGGGGACATGCACCCAGTCCCCAGCGTGCCCAGACCCTAAGGCACCCCATGCACCCCCATTGCAGCTGCTCGGGGTATCATGCACCCGGCAGACAGGGTGTCCCAGGCACCCAGATTTCATCTGGTTGGAGTGTCAGGCACCCAGATTTCAGCTGGCTAGGGTGTGTGGAGCACCCAGCAGCTGGGGTGTCCCAGGGCGTCCCACACACCCAGATTTCAGCTGTTTGGGGTGTCATGCACCCAGCAGCTGGGGTGCCCCAGGCTGCCCCACGCCCCCGGTATCTCAGCCCCTGGGGTCTCGGTGCACCCACACCCCCGCTCTCGGAGCCGACCGGCGCCTCGGGGCACCCCGGGGGTGCCGCCCCGGGGGGTACCGTACCCGGGGGGGGTGCCGTACCTGGGGGTGCCAGCAGCGTGTCGCGGTGGCTGAGAAACTCCACCTGGTCGCTGTAGCTCTGCGTGTAGGCGGTGCTGGAGCCGGCGCTGCGGGACTCGGTCCAGTGAACGCGGGCGGCGCCCATCGCCCGCAGCCTCAGGGCTCCCAGCCGCGCCGCGGCCGCCAGCTCCAGCACCACCCGGCCCGACACCGCCTGCCCGGGGCTGAAGGCGGCCGGGCCGTCCCTCTCCGTACCCTCCAGCACGATCGAGAAGCGTTTGAGGCGATCGAAGATCATGGCGAGCGAGCCCGGTCCCCGGCACAGCCCGGTCCCGCCGCCGCCCGCCGCGCTTTAAGTGCCCGGCGCGCCCGGGGGCGGCCCCGGTGGGGCGGGACGGGACGGGACGGGGCGGCCCCGCCGGGCCCTGCAAAACAAGGCAGCGAGCATGTGCGCGCCGCCCCCCTCCAGCTCTTCCCGGCTCCGGGGGGGTGTCCGTTCCCATCGCAGCCCCGCTCCCCAGCTCCTCCGGCCGCCCCGAGGCATCCCAAGGTTGGGGTCTGGACCACAGCCCCCCACGGGGCCGTGTCCGGCAGCAGGATGGTTGATGGGGCCCAGCAGCAGCGGCCCTGCATGGACCGCGCCAGGGAGATGTGTGTGAGAGCTGTGGATAACCCCCTCTCTGCTGCGGTGCTGCTTGGTGCTCCCCAAACCCCCCTCCATCTCCCATCCCATCTACGTCCTTCACTCAGCACCATCCAGAATCCATGTTCCCCGGGTCGCAGCGGCTGTGCCGGGGGGATTTCTCACTCGGACGTTCCAGTTCCCGCAGGCGAGAGCCGAGGGCCACGCCGCATGCGGATCCACGTCCTTCCTTTCCCAAGAGCCGTTCCCAGGGGTCGGAACAGGCTGCAACTGGATCTGGGCTCCTCACACGGCATGGCTGGGCCAACTGGCGGCGAAGGGAAAACTGGTCTGGGACATCGCTTCACTTATTTCTAAGAAATCAAGAACTGGCTCGCGTTCAGCTTGTGCAATTACAGAGCAATACATCTTTCCCTGCGCTTTTTAACCAGGCGAGCGCTGGTTTTCTACCAGCTCGTACTGGGGTTTGTGTGGTGCCGCTCTAAAACCCAGCAACAAATTACACCTGCGTGGGCAGGCATGGCGTGGGGACTTTTACCCCGCCTGCTGGTGTTCAGCCAGGGTAAAAGCATAAAAACTGGTAACTGGTGGTTCTCAGCACGGTCATCACCATTAGCAGAGCCCCGAGATGTTGTAAAAGAGAGAAGAAAGGGGTCTG
The DNA here is from genome assembly GCA_013396915.1 of Stercorarius parasiticus. Taxonomy (NCBI): domain Eukaryota; kingdom Metazoa; phylum Chordata; class Aves; order Charadriiformes; family Stercorariidae; genus Stercorarius; species Stercorarius parasiticus. The sequence goes on from VWZL01005849.1 coordinate 81,352, forward strand.
CGCCCCCCCTCAAGGGTTAATGCAGCTTTAGAAACTCCACCTTAATCATGGTTGTCACGTTTGCGGAGCACCAGAGCTCTCCACCCCAGGCACAGGCTGGGGATAAGACAAAACGGGCATTAAAAATGTTACTCAGCATTTGGCCGCCAAAGTTTTGAGGATTTTTGAGTTGCTCGCAGCCATGCTGGGCAGGACCTGCTGTGCTGAATTGGGCTGATCTCAGCCATCGAAAATGAGCTGGGCTGAAGCCTCGCAAAGCTTCAGCTGTCTCCAAAGGCTAACTGGAATTGTCTGTCTCCCCCCGGGCAAGGGAAGGGGACCGCGTTGTATTTTATGTGCACCACCATTTGCTGCCACAAGCAAACATGAATCATAGCGAATGCTATTAAAGGGAGCCCAACAACAACATGAGAGGGAAAGAAGGAAGGAAGGAAGGCACATCGCAGCATGAGGTAACGGGTGACACCGGCACTGGGAAGGTGCCTGTTGTCCCCGCTGCGATGCGGGGTGACATGAGAGGCCGTGGGGCTCTCGAGAGGGGCTGGAGCCTCGGCCGGGTTGAGGCAGCTCCATCCTGCGCTTGGCATCTCCCTCCTCCCGCCTGTCGGCACACACCCCTCAGCCCGTGACTCAGCCTTCGCCCACGGGATGAGGATCTCTGCAAACCTCCCTCGTGTCAGCTGCACGAGATGTCCACAGCTACCTCCTCGTGGGGAGGGAAGCCCCCCTCTGAGCGCTTTGGGACCCCAGCGCCAGGAGAGGGTCTCTGCTCTCTCCCAGGATCTCCCCGTGCAGGGGCTGTGGGACCGCGGCCAAGGACTTTCCATTCAGGAATGCTCCTGGGTGCCCAAACCAGGCCAGGCTCGGTGCAGGCAAGATCTCCAACTCTTCAGCCCCACCTAGAGTCTGGCCAGGCTTACGCCGGTCCCACCAGGAGCTGACACCCTGCCCGGCTCTGAAGGGTCTTCTCCTTCCCTGACCCACTGCTGGGACCCGGCGGCTTCTCCCCACTGACCCTGGAGCCACACAAGGGTCCCTGGAAAAGCAGAGATTGGGGATCGGAGCAGGTAAAAAGGCGAGTCAGCAGCTCTACCCTGACCCAATATGGAGACAAGACAGGACAACGCGGAGCCTCGCACAAGCGCACACTCCCGGCTTGAGGAATAAACTCTGTCCCTGTGGATTTGCGAGTGTTGCGTATGTACGAGGATTAAGGCGCTGAGCGAGGGCCACTCCGCAACAGAACAAGAGCCATGATGTGCTCTTAGCCCGCGTGCCATAACTCTCTGGATGTCTCCGTGAAAATAAAATGGCTTCTAGACGTTTGCCTCCCACCGGGGCAGGACCTACACCCCTGGGAAGCGCTGTGAGCCTTCGGACAGAAAGGATTATGTTTCTGAGGGCTCTCTCGCATCACCTCATGCCGAGGAGTGCAGGGCTTTCTTTGTCTTGCCTTTCACCATTAACCCCGATCTTTTCCTCACTTCCTGCTCCCTAAGATGATTACACAATATACATTTAATGGCTGTGCCACTCCACCTGAACATCCCTTTTACACCCTTTCTCTTGTCTCACAGTGCAGCACCCTGGTGCCAGCGCTCACCACCCTGCCAGGAAACTGCAGATAAACTCACGGCTCAGGGAAGAGCAGAAGCGAGGGCTCTTATCTCTGCCTGGCTTCCCTCCTCTGCACTGCCTTGTTACCATGACAAAAACCTGCATTTTTTAAACACCACGCAGACACGGTTGATCTCATCCAGAAGCAACAAGAAGGGAGCAGTCACAGGGACCTTCCGATGATGGCACGTTTTCAGCAGCCTCTCGCTAGCTGACATCAGGAAGGTCCTCACGCTGCTGTTGGGGACAGCAGGACAGAGCAGGACCCAGCGGGATGCAAAAGAAGCAGTTTTGGCTGCAGAACAGCTCTTGTCGGCAGCCCACAGCCTTCGTCCCCTTAAAACACTCCTGTGATCACGTGCCCATGTCCCTCTCACAAAGCAGCAAAGGAATCCGCCTATGGACAGAGACAATAAAATCCCACCCCACGAGTCCTGGCGAGGCTCCGTGCTCCCCAGGGAGCCCAGTTCAACTCTCCCCATGTGGGAGACGAGGGCCAGAAACCATCAGCTCCGAGCTATGGGACTGGCGAGGCTGAGCAGAACATTCAATTCCTCCAGCCCTGGCCGAGCGCCCTCCTCCCGATGGCTCTGGGGGCCTCTATCGTACACAATCCCAGTAGCAAAATCCAAACATGCTCGCAGCAGCTCGTGGCTTCCCTACAGACATTCACTGCAGGGATAATGGGGAATAAAACTCACCCTGTAACCTTACAGCTAACGCGGCCACCATCCAAACACTGCAGTGACCAAGTGCTCGGGACCTTCTCCGCTGGAGTTCAGGGCAAGGGCTTCTCCCATGTCCTTAATCATAATCGGGACACTTAGCACGGTTGCAGCAGCAAAGGGGCCATCCTTAGGCGCAGCACGGGAGAGCCACTGCCAAAAGACAGAAACTCCAGAGTAACGCAGGTGTTGGGAGCAGATGGCAAGGTACAGTCATCCAGAAATAGAGAATATGACCCCCCGTGCAGTCCAGAGACAAGAACACCTCCAGGAAGGCAGCTCATGTCCCCGTTCCATCACGCCAGTTCCCTCCTGCAACCTCTATGTTTGCCAGCTAGGGCTGGCACGACTTTCTAGGTCGCACTTGGCCACTGACACAATTAAATGCCCTCAGTGTGAGCGAAGTCCTGCGGCCACCTCCGGGGCTGGGCAGCACATAGCACGGTGTCACAGGCAATAACAAGGCCACCAGGAGCAGGGAAAGGGGGAGAAAAAGCCACAGAGCCATGACTATAACACTGTCGGAGGGGAGGATAAAAGACGTGCGCTTTCATAAGAAAAGACAGAGTTAATGAGCGGATGGACAGCTGAGATGTTCCATATCCCTCGGCTCTGGATCATTTCATCCCAACCACACAAAGAATTCAAGCAGCCTGTCCTCTTGCAGCAGATCTAAGCAACGTGCCAGCTGGGCATGTGGTGCCAGCATCAGGAAACTGAAAACAAATATTTACTGAAATACTAAGTGCTCTTTCCACACTTGTGAACAGACACTTCTATTTGCACTTCCCTGTGAAAACAGAACAAAAGCCACGACCCTTTCGTGCTCACCAGCCCCGAGTTTGCAGGCAGCCTCCTAGAAACCAGCAGCAGAGAAACCCTCAGCAACGGTGAGGTGTCCCAGAGGGAGAACCCTGCTTGGGTCGGTAAGCACCCCCCGGGGCAGAGGTCCTCCCAGAGGGGATGCCTGCGGCCTGAGGGGGTCCCAACCCAACGCCCTGGAGCAGAGAACCCCTCCCATACCCCAGCCTTACCGGGGATGAGCTGGCAGCGGCGGTACAGGAAGGTCTGGTAGGCTGTGTAGTCACGGTAGATGGTGTTGAGCCCCACGCTGCGGCTCTCCAGCCAGTGCACGGCAGCACGTCCGCGAGCGCACACCTCCAGCGCCCGCAGCCGCAGCGTGCCGCGTAGCTCCAGCTGCACCCGGCCGTGCAACAGTTCCCCGCTGCCGTAGGCGCCCCACGCTCGCCCGTCCTCCAGCTCCACCGCCAGGCTCCGCAGGCGCCCCAGGGGCTGCATCGCTGCTGGCACCGCTTATCCGGCAGCTCCAGGAGGCTGGTGCCCGCCTGGGCTGAGGCGAGTGCGACAAGCCGCTCTGCAGCCTTCCAGGGAAGGGAGGAAAGAGCAAAGGCTACACCGAGATCCCCTAATTTATCCCTGCCCCAAACTGGCCCAGCCCTGCAGGCCTAATCTTCCCCAGGGTTGGACTGAGCCTCTGTTTTGCAGTGACACTTTAGCGTTGACCTCATGCGCGTGAAGCTGATGCTATGCTGAGGATGGGGGCCGCGGAGGCAAGTGAAGTCTTTTTAAACCCGTCAAGAAATAACGTGGTTTCATCTTATCTCTGAGTCACAGACACTGTCGACGTGCAACTGGTACGTGCTGGTGGCTCCGTTGGCAGGGTGGGGTGTCACGCACCACCAGCCGCGCTGGCAGACTTCACGCCGCTGGGGGAATCAAAGAAAGGCTGTTTGGCCTTCCTGAATCAAACACTCCTGGGGCATTGCTGAAAGGGGTGGGAGAGGAGTTTAGAAAACAAAGACCCTTACTGCAAAGGCCAGTTTTACTTTCTGTGTCTCAAGTTGCATCAAAATCCACATGAAAAAGAAAGTGAATAACCACAGGGTCCTCCCACCTGGTTCCACCAGAAGGGTGATGCTCACTGTTTATTCCCAGTGAACCGTGGCTGTTTCTGCGGGAGCACAGGTGGCAATGCCACCTCAGGGTCACATAAAAGTAATGGGGCAGACTGGGAGCAGATGCAAGTCCCTGTTACTACACCAAATGATGCAATCTAGGTGTTTGAATCAAGGTGTTTGCAACGTACCGGTGTAAAATACTGATGTGAGGTGCCTGTGTGCATTTGCAAGACTTGAGTACACGGCTTCTTTGAAGTACACGTGGAACAAAGACTGTCCCTTTCCCAAGGGATGTAGAGTCAAATCCCAAGAGGAAAGCACAGAGGAATCGTGGTCACAGCCACTGCTCCCACACAAACTGCAGCAATTGGAAATGATTTAGTAACTCGTGCTCAAATGCTTTGGTGCTGGCTCACAGCACGTGTGAATCAAGCCCATCTGCATCAAAAGGCTGAGAAGAGCTTGTGGAGCAGCGGCTGTGAGAAGGCAGCAGCTGACCCTGCTCACTCGGCCTCCCCAGGGAAGGGGCTGACTGGCCAACACTTTAATTACCCTCTTTAAATTACCTGTATCCCAAACAGAGTTAGTGCAAGCTCAGCATTCAGGAAACCCACGTGAGTTACCAACTCAACATAAATACACAGCTCACCTCTAGGAAAACAGCCCACTCATCATAAGCTGGGGAGGGCTACCTCTCTGCCCGACTGTTCACTGACCTTTGGTTTCAGGCCTTGACACCAAAACACAAACAGATAATAAGGGAATATTCCAGCCCCCACACAGCCCTGACAGTGCCCCTCACTTTGCTTCTGATCTCTTGCCCTTTCTCTGAGCTTCCCCCTACCCCACCTGCTTCCTCCTGCCCCAGCGCTTGCCTAGAGGCACTCAGTGGGTCTCGCAATCCAGAGAGATCTGTCACCCGTGTCTTTGGGCTAATCCCCCTGTGTTTATTCTTGCTGTCACAACACCTTCTTGTGTCCCCTTTCAACTTATGAAATAAACGTTCCCTGTAATAACACACAGACAGGCCAAGAGCAGGGCATCAGGACAGCTAACAGGTAACAGGATGTGTATGCAGTCCACAGTGCAGCAAGTTCTGGGTGATCACCAAAGAAGGGAGAAGATCATGGTGCAAACAGCACCTTCCTCTGGGGACAGTATCCTTTCAGGGTCCCCAGGGGCACGCAGCTCACTTGGGAGTTTGCCTTTTGGATTTCTGCTGGGCCTCTGGACTTGGGCGTGAACTCATCTTTCTGCTCAGTCCTGAAGAGGTCCTGTGCCCTCCAGGGTACCTCCAGGTGTGAGCTCTTGATCTGAGGAGAGAGAAAAGCTTTCAGCAGATGGACATGGGGCTGGGGAAGAGGCAGGTGGAACCTGGCAGCCCCTACATCTGAGCCCCGTGTTGCTACCTGAGGGGTCACCCCCCTGGGCAGCTGCAGTCTGTGCCTGCCTGCATCCTCTCTCTCTGGCAGATGCACAGTCCTCTGCTGGTGGTGCAGAGAGACATCTACCCTGGCTGGACGCCTCTAGCCATGCCAGTTTTCCTCCTCTGATCCTCTGTGGGGGACCGGATTCACCTTCCCCCTCCCTCCAACTTAGGGACTTTGTTGCCTGTCCTTCCGCCCCCTTCAAAGATTTTTCTCAGCTACAACTCTGCTCCCCCCAGAGCATTTACTTCAGACTGGAGGCAGATGGGATTTGATGCATGGCTGTCCCATCTCAAGTGGCTCAAGAGCACACACCAAATCTGATGATGTTACTGGGGAGGCTACAGCTTCACTTGGTATAATCCCACTTCCCCATGCCGCCCTGTGGTAAATCCAAGTCTGTTAAGGCTATACCTGCTGTAACTTGTCTTCGGAGAGCCGTTGTTTCTGCTGTCTGTGTGGGACCAGCGTGGCCTGCGTGGTTGTGACAGAACTTTCATCTGCTGACAGATGGAATTGAAATAAAAAGTAAATTCAAGCCAGTAAATTAGGAGGCAACATCAGAAGAGCTTTGCAGTTTGACTTGCAGTCACAGATCTGCATGCGTTTCCATTAACGAGAGGAAAAGACAGGCTTTGCCGTCAGCACTTTGCTGAAAACCTTTGCCCAGACAGAAAACAATTCTCAGGGCGAGGAGGTAAATGAAGAAATTCACCTGGAATTTATAGGAATATCACTCCATATGCTAGTTATGGAGCTGCTCCACAAGTCTGGGGCCAAGAAGAAGGTCAATTCAACTGTGATCTGTTCCACATTTAGTAAAACAAATGGCTTAAAAACAGATACATGGCATGGAGGGACCTCTCTCAGCTGCAGAGCACTGGCCATCGGAAACGGGAGGCAACGTCAGAGGAGGATTTTCTTAATGCCTTCCATGACCAGCTCTAACCACATCCCTTCCCGAGGTTGCATAAGCCCAGCTTTTGATCAAAATCCTCTCCTTCCTCCCAAATACAAATGCAAAACAACTTCTACAAAGAAATGTAGCAAGGGAGAAAGATCAAGACACTGGTTCATGTCCCAGAAATCACTCACGTCACCTGAACATGCTAAACGTTGCTGTACGATGGTAGTGAGTGCCTATGGCTGGCACAGGCATCGAGATGGCTGACAAGTGAGATGTCATTTGGGGAAGTGAAAGTGCCTGAGATCAGGAGGCGCTGTGAGAACCAGCAGCAGCAGGCATGGGGCTGAGAACGGCTGTCCTGCCTGGTTCTGGGGTAGTAGTCTCATTTTACTAAAGGCACTGGCGCTGCACCAGTGCTTTCCTGCCATCTCCAAGCCGAGGTGTCTGGGCTGCCTCCTTTCCCAGAGCACCAGGCATTGCTGTCCCTCGCACAGAGCTAGGAGAACCTCAGCGGGCTTCCTCTAGCACCACGAGTCTGAGTAATGTGGCCTTACTGTGGTAGTTGAAGGGGATGTGGCTCTCACGGTGGCTCCTGCTGTCTGCCATCACCCTCTGGCTCTGGCGGGGCCGCTGATAGTCCACCTGCTGCGTTGTGCTGAAGAAACAGGAGGCTGAACGCTCATCTCCCAAGCAGACTTTGCTTCGATGCTTCAGCAAGTCAGGCTTCGGTGCGAGGTTCCACCTGTCAGTCTGGAGAACACAAGAGCTGCTTTAACAGAAATGGGCTGTAACTGGGAAAGGCGCCCAATTGCACATTACACCCTGCAGAGCCCAGAACAGGGAGGGGAGAAGGGACAGCAGCATCGCTTTTAGGTGCCAAAGTAGCGTACATAAAAGAAGAGAGGGTCTCTACCAGAGGAACACCCGCACAGCAAAGCTGGGAACAGACCTCTGGGTAGGAGAGCTGCGTAGTAGTAGTTCTTGCCAACGCTTGATTTCTCTCAGGGTCTTCATCACCTCTGGGGATGGATGAAGCATATTTGTTTGGATGGACAATAGTTACAGGCTCTGGGAAAAGCGAGAGTGAAGGATGTCAGAGCACTCCAGTCTCTGAACAATTTATAGCTACAGCAGCTTCTCCTCATGCAATAGAGCACGGGAACAAACACAGCTATTTAACCTGCCAGGGAAGTGGAGGGAGGATGAAACAGAGCCTCACAGCGACAACATTGATGCTGAATACATAAAAAATATAAAACATTAAAAATATAAAATTATACACATATTATATGAATGCATTACATCTTTATATCACTAAAACCAAGTGATAAAACCTACCATTCAGCTTGTCATAAACCTCAGTAGTGGCCTGCACACGCTGCCTGTGTGTCACAGACTTACCCTACCTAGACTGTACACCGGGAAGAGCTCTGACGTCGAGGTGGAGAATCTGGTGCGACCATCCCCCAGCTGCAGGTTCGTGTGGTGGATCTGGAAGGCAGCACGTTCCTTGTCATAGGCTCTGCAAGACACCAGACATGAGTGGCTTAACGAGCACTGTTCATCAGAAAGAGCCGTTCCTGGGGATGTCCGTCTGGTTCTCCTGTTGATACCTGTGTGTCCTCTTCTCTGGGGCACTGTAGGCGCGTTTCTGCTCGCTCAAAGATCCACTGCTTCTGGGATCCCCAAATTTAATACGAGACACGTGCTGAAGGGAAGCCAAGAGAGCTACAGAACAGCCACTTAAAGCATAATCCCTTTGTTTCCCCTCTCCTTCCATCCATCTGGTTTTCACTTGCACAGATCCCACCCCTTTCAGGCCAGAATTCAACATGGGAATGTGCTGCCCTTTAACCATGTCCTGGTCCTCCCCAAAATCATGCTGTTACCTTTTTACTTGGCTTTGCAGGTGGACGCTGTTCACCCTTAAACTGTGCTTGATAAGAAGTGTCATAATAGGACCGTCCATCCCCCTTAATAGTGGGAACACATCCTGCCAAACAGCCAGAGGGGGAAATGAATGGTGTTATTTCTAAATATGCTCTATTTACCCTTGTAAGAAAATATTAATGAGCTGAAATCTCAAGGCAGCTGCTCTTTTGGCATTTTAGTACTCCTGAATCCACGTTGTGCAATGAAATGGCAAAGCAATTAACACCAGATTGCAGTAAGGTGAGCTGCAACACTGCAGAACGTGGGTACGGTGGCGTCAGAAGCGATGCAACTCTGGTGCAAAAACTGCAGTATCTGAGGATGTGCTAATTGAAGAAGACAGCTGGAAAGGCTGCACAGCAAAAGCTGAGCTGGCGAGTGGCTCTAGTTAGTGCTATTAACCTGTTTTATGAGCATCAGGTTTACTCAGTTATAAAAAGCAAAATACCCAGATAGCTCTAACAGCTTTAACTGGTTGTGGCACGGCTCTGAGCCGAGCCACCAAACCCTGGTGCCTGCGCAGCGCTGAGGACCGCGGGGAAGGTCTGCTGGGGACAGACGGGTCCGTCACACAGCTCACCCCTGTGCGACTGCCACGGCCTGGCTGCGGGCTGGGTCTCACACGCTGGGTACGAGACAGTGTAGACAGATGGAAGGAGCCTTATTTTCTCCCTGTCTCCAGAAGGAATGTAATCCTTCCATTTCTTCGCCGTGGGCTGGGGGGGTCTCTGAAGGGGGAGGCGGGGACAGGGGAAGCTCTCCCTCATCTCCGAGGTGAGGACGCGGATGCGGGGGTCTGTGTGCATGCGGACATATGACTCTGGGGGAACAAACGGGGCCACTGGCTGCAGGGGCCTCTCTGGAAATGCCAGGTGAGTTTCCGAGCAGGTTCCCCCGCCGCCCCCGCCACCCCTCGGGCTCAGCACCCACCCGCTGCAGGGCGGCGGTGCCGGTGGTGGTCGGTGAACTCCCCAGAAAGGGGGGAACTGGGTGTGAGAAAATGGCTGATGAGCACTTCCTGGTGCCCAGCGCTCAGCCCCCAGCTGAATGTGGGACGCCTTCAGGAAGGGAACGCCCGTGAGGGGGGCCGGGATGGCCGGCACCGCGCTGGCCGGCACCGCGCTGGCCGCCATGGCCGAGCAGGCCGGAGGCTCCGCATAGGCTTTAGCAGCCGCTAGGCCGCGTCGCCATGGCGACGGCTCCGCCACCTTCCCGGCGTGCCCCGCGCCAGTGCCAGGCGCGCCGTGACGTCACACCCCGGAAGTGTTGCTATGGCGGCGGGCGCGCTCAGCGGCTTGGTCGCCGCGCTGGAGACCTACCGCGGCCGCGACCGGGTGGTGAGTGGCGGAGGCGGCCCGGTGGGGCCCTGCCCGGCCCCGTGCGGCCGGGCCCTCACCGGGCTGTGCCTCCGCAGGTCCGTGCGCTCTGCTATGGCTGTCAGCTGGCGGGCGGGGCACTGGCCGGGCCGCAGGCCCCGCCGTCAGGGCTGCCCGGGAGCCTCCTGGCCGTGTCGGCCCAGCTGAACGGCTGCCGCACGGCCCTGCGCCTCTTCGACGACTTCGCCATGCTCAGCTACAGCTGCAGCTACGGGCTGGGCCCCAAGGTGAGCGCGGGGCACGGGGTGCAGCAACAGGCTCCCCGGCCACACCGCAGGCACCAAGGCGTGTCCCCTGTGCTCCCTGCAGGACGAGGACGGCCTGGTGCGGGGGCTGTCGGTGCTCTGCAACCTGGCCAACCAGCTCTACTACCCCTGCGAGCACGTTGCCTGGGCGGCTGACGCCGGCGTCCTCCATGTCGGCTCTCAGAAGTGGTGGACTCTGAGCACGGGGCTCTGGGCCTTTTCCCTGCTCCTAGGCATCCTGCGGTAAGGCTGGCTGGGGGGCCGCAGGCAGGACAGGGAATGAACTGTGTTCCCTGGAATCAGGCTAAAATGAAGCCCCTCTCATCTGCAGAAGGGTGCTTTTCCTCATGGATGTGGTTAATGCTAGAGAAAAAAAACTCCCCTCAATACTATAGGAGAAATAACTCTGTTCTTTTCAGATCCCTGAGAATCCTGTTCAAGTTAAGAAGAAAGCTGAGGCAGCACAAGGGGTATGATTTCCCTCCTTGGCTATACAGCTATTTTAACCCAAACGTATCTGTTCTCATTTGTGAGCTATCGCTAATTATTATTGCATTATGGGCCATCAATAATATTACACTTGCTTCCAGCAGTACATCTTCGCCTCTGAGTCAAAAGGAAATGAAAGCCCAAGTGAAGGCTGAAGTTTTGAGCATCCTCACAGACATGGCAGATCTCTCCAACGCAATCCACTGGCTGCCTCCAGGCTTCCTTTGGGCTGGACGCTTTCCTCCATGGCTAGTAGGTCTGTTGGGGACCGTATCTTCCCTGATCAGTATCTACCAAGCATCTAGAGGAGGAAATTCTGAAGCTGTGTAAACCATAATTAAGCTTCAGGAGCCCATTTTTTACATGGTAAAAATGCCTTTAGTGTGGCAGGGTGTATTTTAACTTTCTGGTGTCGATGATTGTGATTCCACACATCCTGTAATTGGGACTGTAGTCAAGATGTCTATTACAGAGAGGATTGTTTGTGGTTAACAATTTTTATCACTCTTCATCAGAGAAATATTTCAGGTGAATCCTCTGAAAGTCAAGAAATCTCATAGGATTGGTAAAATAGAAGGGAAAAAAGTCATTTCCATCCTTCCTTCCTATGTCCCAAAAGACAAATGCAACCCTCCAGTCTTCACTGTCACTTAGAAGCGCACAAAGACAGCATTAGGGCAGAGGAACGTCCATGGTTCTGTCGCGCAAGACTTCTAAGGGATGGATCCTGTGAGTTCCAGCTCCAGGCTCAGCGCTTTGTGCCTCCGCTGACCCAAGAATCACGGAATTTTTTCTGTCAGATGTTTTGGTGTTTGAGCCCAGAGCAGATGCCCCAAACGCGAACAGGAGCAAGCGGCTGAAGGAGGTTGTTGGGTTATTTTGTTTGCGATGGTTGTGTTTCTTTACAAAGAAGCAGCAGCTGTAAGCAGTGCCTTCCGAAGCTTTCGTCTACTCTGTATTACTCATTCAAGGAGAAATACTGGAAGTTGAGACTCCAGTTAAACCAGAAGCTGCGCTGAGGCTCCAGCTGTCCCTTTACAGAGTGCCACCGGGTGGAGCTCTTCCACCAGGCTCTGGCAGCAGCCAACGGAATGGTTTTTTGTGTTTTTTTTTTTTAAAAAAAAAAACAGCAGCAAACTTATTAATCACCTTTCAAAGCACCAATCAAAGCAATGCCAAGATGAGTTTTACAGTTCTATTTCTAGGTGGTGCCAATAATAAACGAGACGAATGCTTCAAAGGTGGCCTTGTGTGATCGTTGCTTCCGATAACTGGGCAAATGTTCTTTATCTGGTTCTAGAAAGCTCCAAAGGGTGCCTAGGCGACAGAAAACATTTTGCTGCGTTGGCTGCAGCTCCCCGTCTGTTACCAGCCGTCCTTCTCCTGAAATAATTCAGAGCACCTGACTAACTGTCATGGAAATGCATCTTTTGAAAACAGTTCTGCTTAGTCTGCGCGGTGCTGGTGCTCTCTGCAACGCAGTACGGCAGGGACCCCATTTCCAGGAGGTTTGAGCTCTTTTTTTTTGTTGTTGTTTTTGGCGCGGACACGTGAAACTATCTCCTGCCTGCGTTCAAAGAGCAGAGCGATACTCTTTATCCTGCGCCCTGTCCTTGCTGTTTATTTGGACCTTCACCCCGCCAAGTGACATAGAGGACGCCTTCCTGGCTGTGCTCAGAATTTGGGGTCAGATTTACAGGTTTTGGTACAACTCTGAGTGTAGGCAGGCATTATCTGGAAGAGACTCTGTTTTTTTTCTCTAGTCATGCCGCAGGTCTTGTGTCCCAGCAGGCGGAGCACCTGCATCCTGCTGCTGTAGCTACTGCCCTGTCCTGGCACCAGCTGCAGAGGCCCCTGCTGAAATTTAGTGTTTTTTAATAAGAAATCAGATTATCTCTCTTTATATTCTTAACCTCACTAAAAAAAAAATCCAACTGTGCACACCTCTGATGCCAAATTAGTGAAACTAAACCACACTTCTAGTTTTTGTGTAGAGAAAGAACGCGTTAAACTGGTCTAAGCACGTTTGCTTCGACTGCTGCTCCTTCCGAGAGATTTCAAATTGCAGCCGGTGAAGCACAGGATGAACTGAAACATGCAAAGATAAAGCAAAATCTGGTAATTCAGAAACTTCTGAAATTTGCATTTTCTGTAGAGTGCTTTTGGTTCCCACTGACACAGACTATTTAAGCACCTGTGGTGGCTGCTGCTGACTGCCCAGGGCAGCACTCACGCTTTTTGGGCACAAGACCTTGCACAGAGAGACCCCATTTTCCCAAAACCTGTGGGTTTTTTTTTTTTTTCCTTTTTTCTGCTGTGGCCGCCAGCCCAGCCCAGCTCCTGCTTTGCCCCACGCAGGGACACATTTGCTGAGCAGGGACGGTTTGTTCCGGCCGCGCCCTGCCTTTGTCAGCAAGGCCGTTAGGGCTGAGCTGCTGGCTCCAGCTCAGAGCCCCGACCCCGGCTTTTACGGCCCGCTTACGGCCGGGTGTCGCCATGGCGGCGCCGGGCGGGCAGGGGTTAATGGGCGGCGCATGCGCGCGCCCGGCCCCCGGCTCCCATTCACAAAGCGCGAGCGGAGCGCGCTGCGGCCGCTGATTGGCTGCGGCGGCGGGGAGGGGGCGGGGCCGGCGGCGGGGCGGCCACGCGGNGCAGGGCGAGCCCCGCCGCTGCGGAACGCCCGCTCCGAGCTCCGCTTACCGGCCGGGCTCCTGCTGCTGCCCTCCGGGGCGGCCCCAGCTGCACCCCCGCCGGTGCTCGTGGCTCCGTTGGCGCGGTGGGGTGTCACGCACCCGCGGCCGTGCTGGTAGGGCAATCCAAGAACGGCTGTTTGGCCTTCCCGCTTTCCCCGCTGACCCTCCGCTTTTTCCCTTGCAGAGCAGCTTCACCACCATGTCCGTCAGCAGCCACGAGAACCGGAAATCCCGCTCAAGCTCCGGCTCCATGAACATCCACCTCTTCCACAAACCGGGCCACGCCGACAGCCTCCTCACCCACCTCAACCTGCTCCGCAAGCGGCATCTCTTCACCGACGTGGTGCTGCGGGCGGGCAACCAGGCCTTCCACTGCCACCGGGCTGTCCTGGCCTCCTGCAGCCGCTACTTTGAGGCGATGTTCAGCGGGGGCCTGAAAGAGAGCAGAGACGCCGAAGTCAACTTCCACGACTCCCTCCACCCCGAGGTGCTGGAGCTGCTGCTGGACTACGCGTACTCCGCCCGGGTGCTGATTAACGAGGAGAACGCAGAGTCCTTGCTGGAGGCCGGGGACATGTTGCAGTTTCAGGACATCCGGGATGCTTCGGCCGACTTTCTGGAGAAGAATCTCTACCCTGGGAACTGCTTGAACATGCTGCTGCTGTCGGATGCCCACTGCTGCAAGCGGCTGCTGGAGCTCTCCTGGAGGATGGCGTTGGCCAACTTCACCTCGCTGTGCAAGACTGAGGACTTCCTCCGCCTGCCCAAAGACAAGCTGCTGGAGCTGGTGGAGAGCGAAGAGCTGGAGGTCGAGGATGAGACGCTGGTCTACGAAGCTGTTATAGGTTGGATCCGGTACGATTTGCCCCGACGCCATGAAGTTCTGCCAGAGCTCCTGCGCTCCGTCCGCCTGGCCCTTCTGCCCGAGTCCTACCTGCGGAAGCAAGTGGCCTGCGAGAAGCTGGTGACCAGCCACAAGCTGGGGGAGGAGATCGTGGCCGATGCCGTACGATGCAAAATGAAGATCCTGCAAAACGATGGCCTGGTGACGGGGTGCTGCGCCCGACCCCGCAAGGTTAGCCAGGCCCTGCTGCTGCTGGGGGGCCAGACCTTCATGTGTGACAAGATTTATATGCTGGATCATAAAACCCGCGAGATCATTCCTCGTGCCGACATCCCAAGCCCTCGTAAAGAGTGCAGTGCCTGCGCCATCGGCTGCAAAGTGTACATCACCGGCGGCAAAGGCTCCGAGAATGGCGCTTCCAAAGACGTCTGGGTTTACGACACCCTCCACGACGAGTGGGCAAAAGCTGCTCCCATGCTGGTGGCGCGGTTTGGCCACGGCTCTGCTGAGCTGGACCACTGTCTGTACGTGGTGGGGGGTCACACAGCAGTGAGCGGTGCCTTCCCAGCCTCTCCCTCCGTCTCTCTCAAGCAAGTCGAACACTACGACCCGCAGCTGGACAAATGGTCCTTGGTGGCCCCTCTCCGAGAAGGCGTGAGCAATGCCGCCGTGGTGGGAGCCAAGATGAAGCTGTTTGTTTTCGGCGGCACCAGCGCCAACCAGGAGAAGCTGCCCAAGGTGCAGTGCTTCGATCCCTGCCAGAACCGCTGGACGGTGCCCACCAGCTGCCCCCAGCCCTGGCGGTACACAGCTGCCGCCGTGGTGGGCAGCCACATCATTGTCATCGGGGGGGACACAGAGTTCTCCGCCAGCTCTGCTTACCGTTTCCACAGTGACACCTACCAGTGGTCCAAATTTGGGGACGTCACCGCGAAGCGCATCAGCTGCCGTGCTGTCACGTCGGGCAACAGACTGTACGTGGTGGGGGGCTACTGCGGGGCTCAGCGCTGCAAAACTCTGGACTGTTACGACCCATCATCCGACACCTGGAGCAGCGTCACGACGGTGCCTTATTCCCTCATCCCCACCGCCTTTGTCAGCACCTGGAAGTACCTGTCTGCCTGAGTCACGGTGTGACAAAGAAGGTAAATAGTCAGGGATCAACCCAGAGCTCTTCTATATAACCTTGCGCTGCACAAGGGTTAAACCTTGAGGGGCTGACGCACGTGAATCCGGACTGCAGTTGTCCTAGAGCCTCCTGCGAACATCAGCGCCAGAAAGGCGCTTCCAGGCTGGTAGTTTGGGATCGAAAACCCTGCAGGAGAGAGAACGTCTCTCTAGGTGCTGAAATGCTGCGGGGAGAAGATTAGTATAAATAACAAGATGCTTAACCTGGCATCCTAAGCCCTTCCACTGAGTCTTGGCCTATGCAAAGATTTTGGGGAATGCTTTCCGCGGGGAGGATTGGGTGTCATCCCCGGTGCAGAAGGCTCGTGGAGTCGAGGGTTGTGCAAAGGGGCTGGGGGAGACAGCGCGGTGCCAGGGGGGAACTGGCTGCTTTTAGCACAGCCGCCTCCTCCTGGTGCCACGGGGAATCTGCTGGTGGCACCCAGATGTCTTGTGGGACGCGAGGGCTGTGAGCTGGTGCCAGAACAAGATTATAGCTGGGATTTAGTCCCAGAATAGTTGGTAATTGCATTTGTAAGACAAACCCTGTCTACATATAAACACAGGGTTTCTCCGCTTCTAATTATTCTCTGGTGTCCCTTTCATGCCGTTTCTTTCCTGCTACACAGCCATTAACTTTTTAAAAATTTGCAACTGGAATTAAACCTTTCTAAAGGCTCTTGGCAGAAAAGATGCCAGTGAATCACAGATCCCTGCAGGTTTTTTTGTTTGCAAAACATATACTACCCCAATGAACTTGTGATAAAATATCCGGCGCTACCTATAGAAAATTCCGGGCTGTAGAGGGGAGTAAGCAGCCGTCACTCCAGGAGAGCAGCGTTTGAGTGTTCTCGGGTTTGCTGCACGCTGGGCTCACAATACTTTCTCCTGCATTACAGGCTTCACACCTGATTTTGCCAGTGTCTCACTTCACCGAGGATCCGGAGAGAAGACGTGGGCAGTAGCAGCGTCTGTGAGCTGTCCTGGACGCCAGCCCCTGCCTGGAGCTTGTGAGCGGCAGCAGGACGGCAATGCAGCTCCGGCTTCGAACCGCTTCCATAAATCCCCCTCGCTCGGGCCAGGGAGGGGACAAGCACGGAGGGACCTCCTTGGGCTGGCAGCTTGTGCTGTCCCTTGAGACGGCAAAAGGTTTCCAAGTTTTCTCCTAACTCGTGTGATCTCAGAGCGGGAACCGGAGGAATATTTTTTACTTCTTTCATTTAATATTTTGGTTTAAGTGATATTTAGTAGAAGCTCCTAAGAAACTGGCAGCAGGCTGTGGAGCGCGCTGCTGTCTGCTGTGACTTGGAATGTGGGCAGCGCCAGAGGCAGTTGCCTGAAATGTCTTTAACATGTGACAGTACTTTGCCCACGGGCTGGTTCTGTACACTTCTTTTTTTTTTTTTATACAGCAGTTGTGTGTGTTTATTACTCAGCCTGGAGCTGCTTCAATAAATCCGAATAAAATCCACCGTGTCCCTTGCCTGTTCTGTGTGCTTAAGCTGCAAGTTTTCCCAGCTCACACTTGAGATAACACTTAGCAAAATAGCGAAGAGCAGAAGAGCGTCCCCTGCTTGAGAGTCCAAACCCTCATCGGCCGGAGAGCGCTCAGATCTTCCTGTGTCTTTGTACAGCAGGACTTGGGAAAGCTCAGGCTTTGTACTGCCTTCCAGCTTTGAAGGACGCGCAAATCTGTTTAAAACTGCGAAGATTTAGCTGTTCTCTGCCCTTACCTGGTTATCCTCTGCAGAGCTGGGTTTCCTCGCTGCCAAAAAGACTGGAGGAAAGTGCTGCCCCTTCTCTCCCTGAGGGCTGCGCGCTCCGGGCCCAGCTGCCGGCGGGGGGAAGGAACAGCTCTGTTAAGGGTGGGGGGAATGGGACAGGATTCGGCATGGTCAGAGGAAACAGGCACCGAAGGTGCAACCGCCTGTCTCACCACAGAGGCATGGTTTGGGTGTGATCCATTATTCAATTTCAGAGTTAAAAGTAAATCAATGTCAGAGCCCTTCCTAGCTGCTAGTGCAGGCAAGAACTGGCAAGACTGGAAGGAAGCAAGCTGCCCTGCCGCTGGTGGCTGAAGCAGATAAACTGACTTAATTTCCATCCTGTTTTCATAGAATCACAGTCTGGTTTGGGTTGAAGGGACCTTAAAGGCCACCCAGTGCCACCCCCTGCCCTGGGCAGGGACACCTCCCACCAGCCCAGGTTGCTCCAAGCCCCGTCCAGCCTGGCCTTGAACCCCTCCAGGGATGGGGCAGCCACAGCTTCTCTGGGCAACCTGGGCCAGGGGCTCACCCCCCTCACAGCCAACAATTTCTGCCTCACATCTCATCTCAATCTCCCCTCTTTTGGTGTAAAACCCTTCCCCCTCGTCCCATGGCTCCCCTCCCTGCTCCAGAGTCCCTCCCCAGCTTTCCTGGAGCCCCTTTAGGAACTGGAAGGGGCTGGAAGGTCTCCCCGGAGCCTTCTCTTCTCCAGGCTGAACCCCCCCAACCCTGCTGTTTTCTGATGCCTCCGCCATGTTCAGTCCCCAGGCTGGGCCTTTTCCCTTTCCCCTCCCTGTGCCGCCTCTCCAGCGCTTGCCGAGCCCAGGGGGCGGTGGGGAGAGGAGCCCCCAGGCAGGAGCACCACGGGCAGCAGCAGCAGCATGGAATCACAGAATCATTTAGGTCAGAAAAGACCTCTCAGATCACTGAGTCCAACCATCCAGCAGCTCCCAGCTCGGCCAGGAGCGGAGGCAGGCGAGGACAGTGCACCCACAGCCCAGGGGACAGTGACAGCTCAGGACGTGGTGGAACAAGGAGCCAGCAGAAATCATCCCCACCCCTGTTAGCGAGCCCGGAGCTGCTTCACCTTTATTCTACCTACAGCTATTCCTGAGGGTCGGACAAAGTCCGACTTTGCTCAGCAGGTCGGAGGAGCGGAGGTTTCATTCACGGCCATTTGAGCAGCAGCTGTTTTATTTACGCTGCCAAGCAATAAGCGTTGGCTCCCAGCCACATCCGCCTTCTGCGCCAGGGACAAAGTGGCTCCCAGCAGCACGGGGCTCCGTCTGCCTCCCGCTCCTGGCGCTGGGGTGTTATCCGAGCCACGCTCCGGGCGCTCTGAGCTCGGGGAGCAAGCGGCCCTGCTGCTGGAGCCTGTGTGAGCCTCTGTGAATTGTTCCCTGGTTTCAAACTGTACTTCTATGCATCTACCGACGCCCCTCAGAGAAAACCGTCACTTCCAGCACAGCTGGGCTCGGCCGCTCCGCAGCGGCAGCGGACACCCAGAGCTGCGTTTCGTGGCCTTCACCCTCCTTCAGCTGGCAGAAAGCCCCGCGCTGTCCCTGCGGCTCCAGCTCCTCCCGCGGGGAGCGGCCCTGGGGCGCACAGACACCTTCTCCTCCCGGCAGCGCACCGCGTCGACCTGTTCTCCCAGTCTGACGTTTCCACGCATCCGTCCAAATCACCGCTTCAGTGCCGGGGCCGGAAGATTTAGGCCAAGCGGGCCGTAGGTGAATTTGGTTTAGGGGTTAATTTGGTTACTGGGACAGAAACCCTCCTGAATTAATAGAATTAATTTAGAATCTCAACGCAGCCCAAACCCAAGCCTCTCCTCCCACCCCGAGCCCCACTCCGTCCTGCCCGCCGCTGCCGGAGCTGGACCCCAGCCCGCAGCCACGGCTGGAAGCGGCAGCGCACACGGGCAGCGCCAGGCTCGAAGCCAAAGCAATTCCAGCGTGACATCGCCTCTCCCAGGGGATGTCCCTCGTCTCACACAAAGCCTGCAAAACCAACCCAGCTGGAGAAACACCGCGTCAGACGGACCCGCCTCCCTCCTGGCCACAAGATGGACAACCAGCCTTGATTTTAAGGGAAGTACGCTGCTTTTTAGGGTCGTAGCTGCGTTGTGCTCAGCAGCCCCTGCTGCCCGAGCGCTAAGGCAGCACGCAGCCTTTCTCCCTTCTCCACTCGCTGGCCAGTGCTGTTAATGGCAGAAAACCAGCACAGCAGTACCTGAGAAAGGCCCTTTTTGTGGCTAAGATGGGGTATGGATCACTGAAGTGTCCCGCAGTACACCCACACACGTCTAGCAAGGAGCTGGAGCAGACGCTGCTGTTGGGATGACAATCCACGGCAGCCCGGGGAAAACAAAGCACTAACTACACACAGTGGGATTTCTGTCCATGACTTCAAACGTTCTAGAAGGGAAAAGAACATTAGACATCTACCGGCCTGAGATCCCCTGAAAATTTTGCGTATCACACCTGGGACAGCTTCGGGTCCAGCAACACACCGCGGAACGGCACCAGCTGCTGCTGACGGGGGAGAAGCACATCTCCATTGTGCTGCTCCAGGCGGGTTCCCCATGCTCCTGCGTATACGGGGCCGCGTCACAAAGCCATCCCTGCCGCGCCTGAGCCTCCCGCGCGTGTGACACCATCCCAGAGCCAGGGCCCCCGTGTCGCGCAGCAGCACTGCCAGCTCCAAGAGGGTTTGGCTTTTATCCTCTGCCACGTGCCCTGGGCGCAGCAGCAGCGGACAACGTAGGCACCGCATGAGGAGAGGCCCCCACGCCCTCCGTCTCCTGACCCCCGTGACGGCCCCATCGCCGGGATGAGAAATTAAACCGGATTTGAGTCCCGGGGGCGAGGAAAGGGAAAGGCAGAAAAGCAGCACATTCCCACTGTCGGAGCACGCTCCGGAGCCAGCGTCCTCTGTGCGTGTTTGTCCTCAAGCGTCTGGCTGCCGATGAATCTCAGATGCACGTATGGGAACCATCAGCCGCGTCTCACCCACATGAAAGAGGAAGGTTTAGCATAAAGCTGGTCATTGCCCGTGGCCTCAGAATGATTCATCCAAATAGAAAGAACGTGGTTTGGGTTTCGGGTTAATTAGCTACAGATTTTAGAGAGAGACAAGGCAGGGCGGAGCTGGTGGAACACTGGTATAAGCAAGTTAACAGCTCTGAAGGCACCGCCACCCGTCCCGAAATCACACCCCGCCTGTGGAAAACAGGGAGTGTGTCTCATAGACGGGCGACAGCGTTGTCAATGACACCGTCAGCCAAGGGGTCTGCCATCACCAAAGGAACTGCAAGAACCGCAGCCTAACACGGAAACACTCGCACTGGCTGGAACACCGATGGCTGCAGCAGCACCAAACTTCCAAGAGATGCAAATTCTGCCCCAGAATTAAACTTGCCCCTGCGTAGCCCTGGGCTGCGGCAGCCGGGCAGATCCCAGTGGGAATCCGTGCTGCAGGGACCCCTCTTGGCCACGCCAACCCTGGATCTCGCCGATCCAGGCTCTGCTGTCTTTGCAGAAACGATCCCTGCGGGTCTGACACACGATCGCGGCTGCAGGAGAGCACAGTGCAATTCAAAAATAACAATTAACCCCCCTGCTCTGGAAGCAGCTCCTCGTAACTTGTGTCCTAGACTGTCCCTTTCAGCCGTCCCCCATGAAATCACCTCGATTCCATTTCTTACTGCTGAAAAACGTGAAGAAATCGATTGCTCGCCTTGCTCTAGAGAGAGAGGGGGAGAGGGGAGGGCGCGCAGAGGCAGGGACCTCCGCGGCCCCGCGCCCTGCAGGCCGAGCAGGGCAGAGGCAGATGGAAGGGATTTTCTCCCCAAGGCAGTGTAAGCAAAAGCTTGTATACACACACATTTTAAAATCTCATTCGCTAACACATCAGCCTGTTACTTCCCATAAAGATCAAGTCGTATTTTAAACACTGATGTGCTGAGGAGGTTTTGATTATTTACATACATTGGAAAAGTAGAAAAACTTGTGTTTTTCCAATTGAGTTCCAGTTTGTGCCGCAACCCAGATGTCAACCGCACTTCAGAGCCTGACAAATGCAGCCTGTGTTCTCCTGACTCCTGCACACGGAGAGCCCGGCTCCCCCGAAGATGCTCTGACACACAGAGACTCATCCCTGCGCAAAGTCCCCCCCAGACTGCGCCACTGGCACATCCAGAACTGGCCGAGGGTTTCCCTCAACGCTGGCCCCAGCGCAGGATTCGGATGATTTAATCATACCTCTTCCTTCCAGAGACCCAAGTCCCAGTCCTCCCACTCTCTCCCCAGTTCTGCATCTGCTCTAATCTCCAGGATTTATTTGGGGTTGCAGCATTGCGTTAGCTTGCCAGCATGCCACAAGCGGGGATTTTTAACCAGGAAACGCAACTTGCCGGAGCCTGGTGCCGGGAAGCCCAGCACCAGCCGGAGGCGCTGGGATGGCGCTGGGAGCCGGGGCTGCCAAATTGGCACGAGCACCAGGGAGAAAGTTTCTATTTTTGTTATACTTGTTCCAAAGGGGAACCGATACTGTCTGGGACAGAGCCAGGCATGTCTCGGCCTGGCACCGTGCAAGGCACCTACGTGGTAATACAAGCAACTTCACGTTCACGCCTTCGCTGATGTGCTGAGTTCGGGCATTCGGAGCCCAGCTGAGGATTTTCCTGGGGCACTCACCTCGCCGGCAAGGTCTGCGGCTATCCGTATCCTCCACTCAACACCTCCCATGCTCCGTCCTCTCCGTTTCGCTCATGCGGCACGTTATTTCTGTCCAGGGTGGAAAATGAGAAACACGTGAGAAGCGGCTGCTGCTTTGATCTTTGTCTCAGATAGAAAAAACATAAATCAAAATATATATAAAGGCAGCCGGTTTTTAAATGCTTTTTTTTTTATTGCTAGAAGTTGGTTTCAGTCCTATTGCAGCTCTGAAATCCTTCAGTGGAGAAACATTGCAATCATTGTAAAAATCATCATTTGGTGTGCTAAGATCAAGTTTACAATTAATCAAGAGTGCACAATTCAACAGAATATTAACATTCAACCATCAACTTTACAAATAAAATAAAGACTACAAAGATGCTGCTACTGCAGTTATCAACAGTAAAGGAGTTATTTACAATGTTTACACCCTAACAAAAACCAAAACCAAACGCTTCCCCAACAAAATGGTCAACTTAACCATGGACCATGATTATTTATTAAATCTTTACAGTGCAAGTGGGCCTAGAAACCAGACCTAGGGCTGAAGCGCATCGAGAGAGCTCCCAGCTCCCAGCGAGACGCGCGCAGTTACGCCAACAGGACCCGCTCTCGCCAGAGATTTCCTTCCAGGTCCCGACAGAAATGGAATTTGAAAGAAACTTTTCTAAAGTGCTCCAAATTTCTTTCGGTACAAAAACATAAAAAACCCCTGACTTATAAACATGGCACAAATGGTATGAAGCAGAGCTCACACAAACGGCGCTTGATGAGTGACACGCTGATGGTAAATGATAAAGAGCCGCCGGTGGTTACAAAGATCTTGGGTCTGGCCTCAAAAGAGAGAGCAGGGAAAAGGCTTTTCTTCTACCTATTCAGCAAGAAAGTCAGGCAAGGACCGCACACGCGTCACCTGGCGACAAGATTTTTTTTCCTTGTAAATGTGAGAACTGCTGGGGAAGACAACAAAACGCTCCCAACTCCCTTGCACGGGGGCAGGACACACAGGGACACCACTGAGCAGCACCCGGGAGAGTTGAAAGTGAAACGAAATATTTATTTTTAACCCTTTCCTAGTTTAAGTTTCAACTTTCAGTGTAAACGCAAACGACAAACACCAAGTTCCACGTACGCAGCATCGTCTATTACTCAGAAAGACAAAACTGCCCGCAAATTATTTCGAGTCGCTCCTGCCCTTGCAGGAATGCCACTACCTTGGGGAGCAAGCACCTCTAGAAATACCAATTCTTCTGCCTCGCGCCGGGAAACGATTAGCGATCTCAATTTGTGGGACACGCCACAACTACAATCCACAGAAAGCACAGTTAAAAACTAGGAGAGCATTTACGATACACACAGGGCAGGCGTGCTCGGTCCACGGAAGGATTTTTCAGTCCCAAATACAAAATGACCGTAGTCCAAGTGGGAGGGGAAAGAGGAAGCATCCTTTACACCAGAGTTAAAATTGAAAATCAGAACCACAGAAACAGCCTCTGCCTTGCAACATCATGATATTAAAAGGACAAACACGACAAGAATTTTAAGGCTGCGACACAAAGCAAAGGCGGCGGCAGTTCAAAGCTCGTGCTGTAATTTCCTCCACACCCCAGCCCAGAAAGAAGCCAAAAGGCACCTGGGAGGCACGGAGTTTTGAACTGTCTAATCCTCAGATATCACTTAAAAGGAAACTTTTATCTGAGGTAATCAAAAGGTCAAATGGAAAGGATATGACTCAGAATCAATAGCAGGTTACTTAGCCCAGGACACAGCAGTATTTTGCAATCTAATTTGCTAGAAGAGTTTTTCTAGGAAGGAGATTTGAGTCAAGAGTCCAAAACTCATTCACTCAACTGGAGCGACAGCAGTTTCACAGATTCAGTTTGGCAGAAGTGAAGACATGACCCATTATTCGGTTAAAGAAAATCTTTCGCTTCCTTCCCTCAGCCTTCTACAAATAACGTTACCATACTCTGGTACGGCAAAACCCGCACTACCAACGAGATACCCCGGCATTTGCCAGTTCCAAACCCTTCTCCACGCTGGGTACGGGACTGAACAGGAGGCCATGTCAATACCTGGTACGGCACTTAAATGGTTTTGACCCAAGTGAAAGAAGACGCAGTCTCTAGTCAAGGTGAAAACAGTTTTCAGAAATCTAGACGTGCATATTGAGGACAGATAATGACTTTTAAGGTAATTTCACAGTTACAGATTGAAGCCCCATATTCCAAGGAGCTTCTGAGGTGCTGAACCGACAGCCTGTAATGGTCCCACGTCCATTTGCCAACAGCCACAACATAGTCAAAGCGCTGCTGACAACGAGTACTAAAACAGCTAAAACATTAAAAGAAATGAGACCTCACTGCAGACTTTATTTTCCAGATGTCGCTGTTCTGAGTTCATTCATTGCACGGAAGAAGAAGAAAGTAGCCAGATAGATCCCTTCAAGCCCATAGAATACTCTCCCCCATACTTTAGGACAGGCACAAAATTAAACTAAGACGTTTCCAAAAATTGTTTTCAAATACTCGGAGACATCCCTCTTTGGTTGAGGTGGTTTATTCCACTGATACAACTTCACTTTAGGCTAAAACTCCCTAAAACCCGGTAAATTTAAGGCAACGGGGGCATAGAGTTTTCACTAGGAGTGGCCCAAACCACAGCACAAAGGAGAGAACGTACTGTGCGTTCTTGCTGCTTCACCGTATGTTTACAGCAGAAATGCCACGGGTATCGGAGATGACTGGAGACTCCGTATCAGCCGACTGAAAAATCACTCCTGGATCCCGCTGGATCTCACACACTGGCTTGATCAGAAGTTACATTAATTCTAAGAAGAATTCCCCTCCATTGCAAGCTAGCTTTTAGGAATGCAAAAAATGAACAGAGGGTAGAACTGTGTTCTAACCATCCTCAACATCGTGTCACAACACCACAAAAATCACTATGCTCCCCATGATGTTTTCTGCAAATCTAGCCACCGATGATGTGTGTAAATTCTGCAGTGCTGATGATTTACCAAGCAGTCCTTTGGCGTTACAGTGAAGTGTGGCCAACTTCATAGGAATAATTTGCTGGGGGTTGGGGGAGTATCACCAGTCTGGTTTGGAGTTTCCTCTCATTCAGCTCAGTGCTATCACTTCAGGTTTACACCAATGTCACTTGAAGACGACCACCCTTAAGTCCAAGGAGCATTACAGCAAGGAGTGCTTGCTCCATAAAACCAAGTAAGTATTTTGTAGCTTATCTTATCCCTCTCACACTGACCAGTAAATTGGCATTTTTCAATTTGTTTGTCACTGAGAGAGCATCAATGATTTGAAGAGATCGACAAACTGCCATTCAATGCCATTGCTACGTGACTGGATGGAGAACTGACCAGGCATTCCATCCCCCAGCACTACAAATCACTTTAACCCAGGGTTAAAGATATGAAAAAAAACTATTATCATCTTCTGAAAGGTATTAACCCAAGTTTTTAAGCTCTGAGACACTGATTTCTTTAATTTCGTAATAATACCCTCCAAACAATCTCTCCTGTGCACAATGTATCTGACTGGTCACATTCAACATATATTGCAATACACATCCTTCGGTGGTGCGTATAATCAAGAACTGGGATACAGAGTGAAGTAACAGAATACAACAAAAAGACTGTGCAAATTACTACAAAGGGAAATAATGCCTTTTGAGCAGAACACTTAATGTCATCACTATTTCATGATTAAGAACTGACCCATTTAACAAGAGGTATCAAAGCTGGTTCAGCTGTAAGCAGCTAAACCAACACAGGTTTAGCTAAGAGTATTTTTTTCTTTTTTTAATTTTAAAACCAAACAGTTCTTATTCCCTTCATTCCTACCACAGTGCTGCAGAGAAGTCTCTGCAGTAACAGCAGCTTTGATATCTTCTGGTACTTGGAGTCCCAACAAGTTAACAGACAAACAAAAGATGCAGAAAACTTAGGATTAACTGAGACAATAAATCACTGCATTCAAATGCTTCTTATACACGTCTCCAGCAAAGAACAAAATCCAAGTCTTGAAGTTCATTCTGAACCATCTCGTGAGTTTTGGTTGGGAACCTGTACCACTCTCACCAACGCGGAGAGCTACCCAAGGTCTCCAAGGAGACAGGTATCCCAGCGCAAGCTGATGGGCAATGAAATGTGCTTTGAGTCCAACTCTTCATTTTCGTCATGTATTTTCACATGTCCAACCCTTCTCATCCACAAGCAGGTGGAGCTCTTGACCCTTGAAGACACTGTTAAGAAGCTTACCTTCTCTCTTCCACTGCACCTGGCCGCCGAGCACGTGCTCCACTGAATTCACTAAAGAAACAGACACTAGCCTGGCTGCTCTGAGCGGGTATCGCAACGTCTGTCACGCCTGGCTGTAAGGAGACTGGCTTGCTAGTCAACTAGTTATCACCACGCTGTTAGCGGAATCCATTACTAACCATGTACCTGTGAAAACGGATTTAAAATTTGCAGCCATTTTGGGGCCTACTAAAACTTTTTACATAAAAATCTGGGCGGTTCTACATCAACTATAACAATTTACAAGATGGTGCCCGCCGAGAGTGTACATTCTCCAAAAAGAACAAATTACAGTAAGTGGCAGCATTTTAACATGCTCTGAATTTATATACCCATGCCATGTGTCAATACATTTCCGTGTTAGGAGAATTTAAAAGCAAATCATTACTACTGTGCCCTCATTCTGAGCTGCTGGCAGAGAAGCCAACAAAGTAGAACAGTAATCCTGGTCTGGTCCTTGCTAGAAGTAACGGGGCAGGGATGAAAAGACATCCACGTCAGGTCTCTGCCACATTGAACACTGCAGCCTGAGTTCTTGAAACAGTATATCAGAAGATTAATCTTTAAATGGAAACGATTAGAAGAAAATCACATCTTCTTTGCTGGTATCATCTTGCACGTTTAACAGACTCG
The DNA here is from genome assembly GCA_013396915.1 of Stercorarius parasiticus. Taxonomy (NCBI): domain Eukaryota; kingdom Metazoa; phylum Chordata; class Aves; order Charadriiformes; family Stercorariidae; genus Stercorarius; species Stercorarius parasiticus. The sequence goes on from VWZL01005849.1 coordinate 108,128, forward strand.
GCTGAGAGGTCACCAGGGTCTGAACGTGAACGTTATTGGGCTTGAATAAGTTCGCTGAGGCAGATGAAAGTGCTTCTGGCTGAGCATCTGAAGGGCCATACAATTCTATAGGAAAAAAAATGGAAGAAAACAGATTCATGACACTGCACAGAGCACCTGATGCATTTCCATGGACATGCAAGTTGGCCAAGACGTACCTGGCTGGAACGCAGTGGTCTGGCTGCTCGGGAGGACTGGACTTGCTGATCGTCGGCCTCTCAGGACACCCTCCTCTCGGCCGACAAGCCTGGGGGGAAGCAGCTGCTTCTGATCAACAGATGCTACAGAAAATATTTTATAAATTAGTATCTGAGGCTCGCAGTACTTCACACATTTCACTATTTCATGCTGGGGCCCACTGTACTGACACCTTTGCACATCCAAGGAAGCTGCTATACCACAAAGAGCTGGTGCTTTTGTTGCAAGTTACTTAAATTTTCTCTTCAGCTCTTTAGACCGTGAATGCTTTCTCCCTCCTCTTCCCTGAGAGCTTCTAATTCGGTTACTAGCAGCCCCTGACGACCACAGATTTAAAACCTAGTATTATAAAGCACAGTTAAGAAAAAAAGTCTTTGTCCTTAGCATTCAAATAGCAACGGCTATTTGCGCTACTTTTAACACAGAGAACTGTGATGAACTTTTGTCTCTGCCCTCCATCTGTCTCACAGCTGCTCAGAGTACATTGATTCTGGTGTTGTGGCCTGTCAGTTTCTTAATTTCAACAATAAAAGCAATTCATGAAATGGTTACTCTGCATCCAAAGAGCTCTCCTCAGTGCACATTCCTTACACATCACAAAACCCAAATTCAATACGCAGTATTTGGCCTCTGGTACAGAAAGTCTTTTTCCATTTTATTCTAAGATCTACATATGGGCATAACAAGCATGCATCCCACTAATGCTCATGAGAGAACAGAGACCAATACATTTGTGTTTTGTACCTTTCATATAAATTCCAGAAAATCACCATTAAGTACATTTCCACTGCAGAGGTCATTATGTAAGAGCTATTAAAAATAAACTTGGGGAGATGTGGTATTACAGCTTTATTTTCCCATTTAGCAACATTTGGTATTCAGGGTAAGAGCGTATTAGGCTTCATTTATGTGCAAACACATAAGCAAGTTTGCAATTATACTAAACTTTAGGCACGACAGAGACAGATGTTTCTACAATGTGCAAAAGACTTTCCCCCTCCCCTCCCGAGACAGGTTTGGCCCTGAGTCCGCTATAGTAGCGTAGGCCCAAGCGATGGGTAAGCTTGCCAAGTCTGAATCCTATACAAAGCTAAAAAGATAATTTTGTAACTTAAAATTACAGACCATTCTCCTAAGCTGGCAGTAAGGCTATTTTAAGTGGTAGAGAAAAGGCGGTTTTTACTGTGTCTGTCATTGGCACAGATCACTACTTTAGTACCTAGCAGTTAGCAGCACAAATTACACTATGACAGGGTGACTGTATTTTTACTTGCTTCTATTTCTGACAAAATTAACCCCTTTCAACTCCACAACACACAGAGCATACCAATTCTGGCCTGGAAATCTGTATTTAATGACTGACTGGTGCTAAGAAAAGCATTGCATTCGATGTCATTACAACTCTGGACAGATAGTGAGAAAAGGTTACACCAGCCTCAAAATATTTCACTCATGCAGAACAAGCAAAACATTTGCTATTTTCCTTTAACGCTACAGTCAGGCAGGAAGATTGTACATCCAGGTTTACAAACTCTCACCATCATTCTGTCCGGCTGGATTGCAGAACTCCACTTTCAACATTACCCCTTTGGGCTGTATTTCCATTTTAAATAGGATACACATGTAACACCTAACCTAAGGATTTTAAGAGCCTACTAACTGCAGTTAGCTCACTAATGATTTGTTCGTATTAACTTCTGAGTTCCACATGGTTAGCCGGAGGTTTAAACTACAGTGTTCCGTTTCCCTGTGATTCTGGCAGAGATCAGAAATGCATTTTAAATACAGTTACCTGAACTGTCTGTCCTATGAGATGCTTTGTTCTTCCCACCTTTCTCTTTGCTTCCTTTTGTAAAAGTGGCCAGCTTCGTAGGAATCTGCTGCTGGACGGCAGCTGGTTTCTGTATCTGATTAGTCGCACTCAGGAGATGTATTGGCACTTCATTCTTCAATGCAAGAACCGGACGATTCTCCAGGGTGGTGCTGTCCCTCCGAACCAAGTCTGACCGTTCCAGGTAATCCAGCCCGGAGACGCTCACTCTCACAGAGGTTTTCAAGACGGGCAGAGATTCCACCCCTTCTCCATTGAAGCTAACAGAATGACTTAGCATCTGGTTCTACGTGAGGAAAAAAGCATTATAAGTCAAACGGGTGTTTTCACCCTCTCAGATACAACCAGGAGAGACCACCCTCAGCCCTGAGAACAAAAGCACCTTCTAGTGAAAAATGCCACAGGTTCGATGAAGCCCAAGGCATGCCAGCAAACAGAAGGAAGAGCAAGAGTGTAAGTCCTTGAATAGAACCTCAGCAGCTCCAGGCTGCTTAATATTGCACCTAGCAAAGGAACGCAAAAGCGTACTGCATTAGGTGATGATAGGATGGACAGAAAGCAAGACTTCAAGACAGTAACAAATGAGCCAATTTAATCAGGCCCCAGCCTTTATGTTTGGAAAACATAAGCAATGTTTTTAGAAATCAGCTGTACAAAATGCTACCAATGTAGCAGACCTTCTGCAATCACCTGCCTGCAACAGGGCAGTGCCTGTATTTAAAAAAACCCTCAGTCAGCCACGTTCAAAAATAACTTACTCTCTGTTTCTATCTTTTTAAAAAAATAGTCTCATTACCAAATGTCTGGGTGGAATCTCACAGACATTGGGAACTGCCAAGCTCTGAGCTCTCTGACAGGAGCCATCACCAGCTATTTCAGATGATGGTTTAAGGAGCCCGGTAAAAAGCAAACACAGGTTAGTGCTGCAAAAAGGGCAACCTTCATTCAGAGGCAAGCAAGTTAACAGAAATAAAACCAAGAAAACGAATTCCTCACCTGTCCCATTTCTGGGGAGAACGTGCCTGACACTGTGTTCTGCTTCTTCAGCTTCCTTAGCTGATCTAGACGCTCTTTCTCTTTCTCGACTGCTCTCTGAGCCTCCCGCAGTCTCTCTAGGTCATGCTGATAGGCCTCTCGCTGCCTCTCGAGTTCCTCCCGCTCCTGATTCAACTTCTCTCTCAGCTGCCGAGTCTCCTCTTCGCGCTCCTGCAGCCGAGCTTCTGTGCTTTCAAATTCCCGCTGCTGCCGACTCCTTTCCCGTTCCAGGCGTTGCTGCTCCAGCTTCAGCTGGCCCTGAAGTTTCTGTACGTTCATCAGTTCTTCTCTCTGTTTTTCAAAGTTCCGCTGTTTCTCCTGCTCTAGCAGCAGGTTGCCTCGTGTAGACTGCAGCCGGTATTGCTTCTCCCGGTCTACCATGGTGGCTCGTTGCATCTCAATGTAGCTGTCCTGCTGAGATATCACTGCCTGGAGGGGAAAGAAGAAATTCAGCATAAGGCACATGGGTTCAAAAGCTACAGCGAAGACAACAGCATCTACCGTGTTATATATCACAGAGACTTCTGCCTTCAAGAGCAGATCTAAATTCCAGCCCATCGTGACTGACACGATACTAAAGATGGCTAAGCAAGGAAGTTATGGTTACGTATATAAAAGTTAACATTTCTTGCACCTAGAATTATTACTTTGAATCCAATCAGTCAAAATGTTGCTGATCACAAGGTTACAGTAAAACCAACCAAGGCATACACACGAGTGTATCAACAACAATTTTAAGAGGAAATGAGCACGGAGAGCAGCTGGAGCTCAAAGTAGCCAAAGAATTGCATTTAAGTGAGCAGGAAAAAGGAAGCAATTACTTAAGACCACAGATCTAACACTTCCTTCAAAATACCAGACACAGTGTTTGTTTCCTTGAGCCTCAGGTCTTAAATTCTGCACTTCACTCCAGCTTTAGGGGGTATTTTCAAGGTAGCTCTTCTCCACACCTGCATAAATTGTATTACATTCAATGCCTAAAACACCTCTCAGATACTAAATAGTGGTTTACCTGAAGACTGAAGAGCAACTGTAGCAGCGTTTGTATCCTTTGGACAAGCTGAAGAGGAGGGGAGGCAGGAGGAAGGAAAAAGACATTAGACACTTGAACAGAGCTCTGTTTTGATGCATTGAACTTTTTTTTTAATTTTTAAAACGGTGAACACAATCAACGGTATCTGCACAATTGTGCATGTTATACAATCTGTACAACACACACAATGGAAGCGTGGCTACAAGAGAAGTCTATTAGAACACAGTTACAGGCAGCAGAGTGATACGCCGGCATGATGAATTTCAGTGCATTAGTCCTTGCACAGATGTAAATCAGTGCCCAGCAAATCTCCCTGGGATTCCAGGGAGCAATTTTCACCATGAGTTTTCTTCACATGAGCTATTTAACGACCACTTCCTCCCAGGCTCCAGCACTGAATCACTACACAGGTATAGCACTCATGGGAGATTCAGAGGCAAGTTTTGTCAGTGAGCTGAGAACACGCAATCCCTCCAAAGAGGCAGGGAAAGCAGTCAGCCAGCTCTTTGAAACGCGCATCTACATACCCGGAACCCATCTTTGTTTTCTAACGGGACTTTTATCTCTGCATTCATAATGCGTTAGAATCATAAAGTACAGGCTGTTAGTGAGCTTGTGATTCCACAGACATTAAAAATAGTGAGGTTTTTGGTGGTTTTTTTCTTTTTGGTTTGTTTTGTTTTTACGTGCTATTATTAGAATATGGTTATTTGCCATTAGATTTCCTAACAGCAGAAGTAACATACCTGAGACTCTATGGTGGGCTGAAAACCACTGCTGTCATCCAGCCTTGTTACATCACTCTGTAAAAAAGATAAAAACAACATCAGCACTAGAGACCCTTGTTGGGCATTGGTAGCACTGCCAGAGATTGCTCCCATACACTGAAGGACACATACCAAAAATACTTAAATCAGAGGCCAGGCTGAAACAGATGCATGGTGATTAAAGCTAGTGTTAATGGTACAGCACCAAATGAACAAAAACCAAATTACCATGCGTCGTGAGTACTAAGCTATCAACTCGCCCCACAAAACTTCCTTAATAGAGTCTAGTAATTTGACAGACAGAACTCACTTACAGAACTTACAGTCTAGCCCTACTAGCTATTACAACTTTTAAACTTTGCAAGATTTTTTCTGCACCACTATTATAAAGAGGAACATGAGGAAATGCATTTAAATCATGGATAAGCCCAACATACGGTTTGAGATCCTTCTTCTGCATCAGCAGGGAGGTCATGGAGTTGCACATCTGAACTTACTGCAGGGCCTCTGCAGTCCCACTGTCTCTGGTCACCACCACTGTTCTTCCTAAAACTACCACCTGAAAGGAGAGTGGAGTAGGAGCAGGTCACACCAGCACAGGGCCTCTGAAAACTCATCGTGTAACAGGGCAGGCAGAAAAAAACTGCGACTCTGAAGTTCGAACCAATATGCAACTGCATGGCTTATCCACACTGATTCAAAGTGGAAGAGCAGACAACAGTGATGAGTTGGACTGCTCAAAAAAGTATAAGAACTTGAGGAGAGGGGGTTAAGATAAACAGGGAGAGTAAGTTCAAATTACACTTTACTATTTTTAAATGAAGCAACCACAATGTATGCATGAAAGTGATCGTCTGTGGCTACCAGAGTTGCAAGCTCGTAACATGGAATACTTGTTAGTAGAAAAATTCTATTCAAAGCAGCACCACTGTAAGCGTGGAAGGAGGTAGAGGGAGACAGAAACCATCCTGTACAAAGTAGCTATAGCACGACAGACGTATATAGCCTCTCAGAAACAACAGAAAGAATTCTAGAGATTAACGACCAGTGAAATAAACACCATTTTATTTTTCAATAAATGCATGAATTAAAAATGGAGATAAGTAGTATCTAGTATTTCCACTTATTTCATTAATTAACTGATAAAGCATCTGTGCCAGAAGGACAATTTATATTATCTAAGGATTCAGCAACCCTTTAGTGACTGTGCAGATACAAAAGTGGAAAAAAGTTTGCATGATNTCCAAGGTTTCAGGGCCAACCCCCCCCCCCCCCCACCAAAATTAAAATTCTGTGTGGGATTGTGGTAATTAGAAAGTATGGGTTAAGGTAATGCCCTTAGTGTAACACCAACCGAGAGCTCTACTCTGCTCTCTAGTGTTGGTATCAGACACAAAAGATACAACATACTAATACCACAAATTTGCTCCTATCCTCCTCTTAGAGTCTGGTGAAGTTTCCTTGTATCAGAGACTCACTTAACTCATTGTTCTTATCTCATTCTCTGCACAGAGAAACACAGCAAGGAGCCAAGAAGCTCAGAAGAATGCTGAATGGTCCCTTTCTTACTTTTATTTGAAATTGAGGGACTACTGTCATATCCTCCAAAGGTCTCTGCTCTCCTGGGCAGTCCCGACCCAGAGCCATCCTCAGGCTGACAGGATCCGTTGCCTAAGTGAGTGAAGATGAGGTTCTGGAGATTTTCAGCTAGGAAAGAGGAGAACGTGTCATGCAGCGAGACAAGTGTATCATGCTACCAAGTTAAAAAAAATGTCAACCGTCAAGTACATTAAAATATCAGGCAGTTTGAGAGACTTCCTGCAGTACAGATGAATTTTCTTTCATGACTAGCTCCTCGCAACAGGCTCTCCATATTGCACATATAAAGATGACCTCTTCCTTGATTGCAAGTTAGATTATCAAGCCTTGAGTGTTTGTTTTGGTTTTTTTTCAAAATCAAAATTATCTTTGTGCTTATTTGCTTTCTAAATATACTATCTTAATATACAACCCTCATATAATATTATATTTCAGGATTGGTGCATTATTACAGCAGTCAGTTACTCATCTGAATAGACTCATCCTAAGACTCCACTGGTTGATCCTTAAAAACAAAACAATCTAAGCTGTAAGAAGGTCCTCTACCTAAAAACACAGGCGCACTGTACCTATGTTGCAGATTGGTTCTGAGAATAAGGAAGTCCGAACAGCGTTACATAAAAGTATTATGTTATTACAGGATGATTTTCAGGATCCGTACTTAGATCCTATGTGCTTATCCCCACCACTGCATCTGAGTGAACGCATACGCATCCCACACTGCATTTACCTTCTGTCACTGCGGACTTCAAAATCGCCTCTCCTTGCAGATTTTCTGAGGTATCCCCCCGAAGAAGTAGCCTAGATCGGGATCCTTGGGAATGGTCTTCAAACCCATTCATTTCAGACATTTCTAGATAAATCTGTTGCTTCTCCGTTAGACTTTGCAGAATCAGGTCATCTTTCATGTTCAAACGCTCTAAAGGAAGAAACAAACTCAGTTCTGCCTTCCTAATCACTGTCAGACTATAATGTTCAATTTGGAAGATTATTATTAATTTTATGGTCAGAGTATCAAATGCAGAGATGTAATTAACAGTTAAGGGGAAAACTCATGGACCATAGAAAGCTTATTAGACTTATTTAACTTAACTATTTCTATATAATCTTGCACTACCCTGAAAGACTTATGAAGGAGAAACTCAATCACATTGTGTGATAAAAGAATAAGACAGTCATAAATTACAAATGATTCTGAGAAGTAGTTCGTGGAATATATAACTAAGTCATTACCTTGAAACTCTTTTAACTTAGCAGCTCGTGCTTCAGCCAGCCTCCTCTCTGCTTCAGGTTCATTAAATGTTCCTCCTTCTTCATCAGGACAGCTGTACAAAGCGGGAGACAGATAGATGTTTGATTTGCACATTAGATAACTTAAAACCATCTCAGGATTCACTCATAATTTACCTTTCTACAGCTCTGCGGATGTGTGCCATCCAGGAATTCCTCTCCTCTTTCGAGCTTGTGTGAATTTCATACATTTCGGGTCCTTTTAAGGAAGCGCTAATTAAGAACATTGCCTTTTCCTCATTAGCTACCTCTCTTACAATCAACTTTTGCAATGAGATAACTGGTGGTTTAGAGTCCTGTAAAACAAAATAAAATTTATTGCACTACGTTATATATGTTTTTTAGAGTTTGTGCTTCCTAGCTCCCCCCGTCTTCCTACTTATACAGGGCCACTGTGACATCGCAACACTGTAACTTTATTGCTACGGCCTTGCCACATCACACTTTCGACATTGTCTTTTTTCACTCATCAACCATAGATCAAAACATGGAATGAAGAATATACATTTCAAAAACAAGAGGTTTTGGTACCTGATTGAATATTAAAGCATGTATCAATTTGAACACCTGAGGATTCCCACTGGGTCCCAGAACTCAAGAACAGGCTCAAAAATTTTGCTCAGAAAGAGGCAAAACCAAAATTTGGAAAACAAAGACCTTGATGACACATGTGAAGTGAAAGAAAAGAACAAAAGGAAGTGTTAGAAGTTCTAAGTTGGCAAGTTAGCTACAAAAGAAATATAACACAGAGGCGTTACAGCATGCCATCAGGCCCTGTGAGTAATAAAACAAGGTGACAGATAGTATATTGCGTAACTAAGGATTAACTGGATTAGCTGTCTGTCTTTGGGATGAAAACAAATTTACAGGAGGGACATTAGTTACTGAAAACCTATCTATGCTTCACACAGCATAGGTCCAATATATGTAGCCTAGAAAGATCCTCCCCAGAAGAAACTAGCTCTTTGTAACTGCTGAACCTTCACAGCATAATCTAGAGTGATGATAAGAAAACTGAACAGACATCAGGAACACTAGGTTTTGCCAACTTCTCTGAGCAGCTGTACTGCAATTCAAGCCATGAACAGAGGTCACTGGAAAAACAGAATCACTGAGCAGATCCATTTGCTCCTCTCACTTGATTTATCTAAGGAGAAGCGATATCTAAATTTCAAATAAACTATATACATACAAAATGCAAATAATTGATCAGTCTGCAGCTGCAGAACCGTGGTACTGGAGGGGAAAAAACCCCACCACGTAGCAGAAATCAGCTTTTGGGGACTGTCCCAAGCAACTGTATGACGTGCTCACAGGAAAGAAAAGTTACTAGGGGACATACAAACCAGGGCGTGACCTCGCAGTGGAACAGCTATACTGACTAAGAACATGTATGCATGCTCTTATTTCTCAGGAACAATGCTTTACCCTCGATGTAAACTGCTCACACTTATCTCAAAGCAACAGCAGTCATATGGAAAACTGCCACAACACTCGAGACACTGTACATTAACAGTATGTTTTATTCCCTCTATGAACTTGCTCTTCTGCTCATAGCTCAGATATCAATGTTATCAAACGAACTGTTGTTCAAAGATTCACTTAATGCTGTTCAAGAGGAAACAGCTTCCAGCCACCCTGATTCTGGGCATTAGAAGAAGTGTAATTTGAAAAGCAGTTGCTTTTACAGCCCTGAGGTCACCAAAATAGCTTTTGCCATTAGAATTCAGCTCTAATGTTAATGTTTTGAAAAAAAATACACCCAAGCAAACAATTACATAAAATAGTTTCTCTGTTACTGGTTCTCTTACAGCCATAACTGAACTAGATCAGGACAAAATGTACACAATTAACCGCTCTGAGGCTACCTGTGGAAATGCCCTAGAAAAGTAAGCGAATCCACCAAGTGCTCCGAGTGCTGCAGTAATTACATTTGCATTTAGTGCTTATTACATTTACTTCAGGAAAGTTCTCTGCCCCCAGTAAATCTTAGGCTACGACGATCAAGGTTACCACATCCCTAACCGAAATGGAAGATGACTTCCCTTCATATTAACACGCAGAAGCAGACCTTACTTGCAAGTGCCTTTCAAATCACAGTTCTAGCATGTTTAACATATATGCCTTGTATAAAATATCAAAGTTCAGGGAAAGTGAAAGTCACAGCACAAGAAAAGGAGCAGCAGTGAGGCTCAGAACATGCTCAGGGCATCAGAAAGCCACAGGAGACGTGGCAGCTAAAACCAGCTGATGCAAGGGAACACTATTTTGCACTAAGCGACAGCAGGAGGGATTCAACCAGTACCAGAACTGCTTCAGAAAAAGTGATTCTATAATAGCTGGCTGGTTTATTCACTTAATTTTCCTTCTGAACCTACCATAACAAGTATCTAACATCTCTAACTGTATTTCTTCTGTAGTTACTGTCACTTTCATAAATACTCTAAGCGAATGTAAGAAATAAGGAGAACAATACCTACCACTGATGCAAATGTGTATTTTTGGTCCTTTTCTTGTAAGAGCAACAGTACATCAGTTAACAGGACTGCCAGAATATCTACAGTAACAATGGGAGGGGGGGAGGGAGAAGATTATTTTAAAGCAGAAAGATTGGTCCAGACTAAAAAAAATCACTTGACTTAAAATCCCTGTGGGTCAGGGAATAGCACATCAACATTTGCAATATTGGGTCTCCTACTGCCTCCCACTTGGGTTGTCCACAGACAGACTGTAGTAGTGCAGAACCAGCACAATACAAATAAAGCTGATTTAAAGCTTGAAAACACCTATGTAGGCATCCTACACATCGACTCACGAGGGAACATGTCTCCCTCGACAGCAGATTCTTCTGGAACTGCAGATGTTCAAGGCCCCACCTACTCCTGGCTGCATTTTATGTGCCATTGAAGCTTCTCCATGAACACCTGAGCGATGAAGCTGTTAAAACATTTACTGATGGACACTGTTTGGATTTTCTGCCAAAACAGACACTAAGCAGAATGAAGGTGTCATGGGGTTGACACGACACAATTTTTCAAAGTGTGAACCAGAGCTCACACAAGATAATGCCTTTCCACAGGAGACTAAGTCAGTATGACTCAAAGCTTTGTCATCTACCTAAAGACCTCCCCCTTGAATTGGAAAGCAGATCAGACAGATAATAAGCAAACAGCATAAGGAACTTATCATGCACCATTACAGAGATGCTTATTGGACAAGCCAAGAATAGAACAAGTGCTATTTCCTCCAATATCCTATTAAACAAGCAGGTTATTGTCATCTTATTTTATACTCAATCGATTGGTAATAAACAGTCACTAAAAAAATAAATAAAAATTAATAATAATCTCGTTTCCTAGTTGTACTTTTCCCCTTCCTGGTCTTTTACCTTTGAGTCGCCCTGATGCAGCTTTCCAGTACAGCATCCCATCCACGAGAAGCCGCCTCCGTCCCATGTCATCCTTGCGAAAGAAAAGCCCATTCTTGCATTTCCCAGATGATTTCAGCTCCATTTTGTGCATAATTTCTTTAAGGCGCTGCCCCTTCTCACACTCATTTACCATGGCATCTACATGAGTGATTGTGTCCTTAATTAAACTAAGGGCCTGGGTGAGCTCTTCATAATCTCTAGTTCCAGCTAAAAGAAAAGAGTAGCCGTTAGTCCCATTTTCAACTCTGGAATGCAAGATATGAGCCACCCCAATGTATTTTAAGATGAAGGTTCCATATTGAAGATCTAACAGCGTTTCCCAAGAGCTTAAGTTTAAAAATAAAATAAAATAAAATAAAATAAAATATCCTAAAGCTCTAAATCTCTAATGAACTGACAGGCTTAACTACTAAGGTTTTGTAGTTGCACACTTGAAACTGAACGCTGCTCCTGACCCTCTGATGAGGTGAGACCAATCTGTATCTGCATCTAGAACGACACCTTCAGCTAATGAAGAAGTGAGAAAGCAGGTGTAAGGCAGTTACCTGCCTGTCCCTCCTTGTCTGAGGAAAGAACGTGCAAAACATGGGAGAAAAAGGATCAGCAGACAACTGTGAGGCTTCTAGGAAAGACTATACCACCTACCTTCTGTATTCTGAATAATACGTTCCACCAAGACTGGGTATTTGGTGATGCGCTGGGTAACTAGAAGGATACACTCCTGAACACCGAGTCTCCTCACAATGGAACAGTTGCCGATTTTCTAGAAAACAAGACAGACTCATGACGTCCACTGTATATCTTGCTCTTCGAACCCCCTGACCTCTCTCAAAATTCACACATTTTCTGTCTCAAAACATTTTTGTGCAATTAGGCAGAGCACCATAAAATTAGCTGCACTCTTTTAGCAAAGCAAAACTCCTGATAACGTTAAAAAAAATTTAATTTTATTACTGGAAAATGTTAGGTATTATTTTCAACTACTGCTAGCTAAATCTGGAGCCAAGCAGAGAAAGTTCCAAATCTGAATTGTTTGACTGCCTATTTGCTAACTGATTGCCTTTTATAATAGGATCAGTCCTTAAATACATAGAGAAGTGCTGTATTTTTAAAACCAGACTCCAACCACCTCACAGCCAAATTAGGTCAAAAATTAATAAGCTAAATGTTTATTTTACCACTGTATGTTCACCTGTAGCATGATCTACAGAAACACACTTCTGTTTAGAAAGGGAAGATTGCAAGGCATCAGAATCCCACTAGTTAGTCCGACTGCAGGTACAGTCAGTACAGTTCAGTAAAGATCTTTCTTTACAAGAACTGAGGCTATATATTTTAAAAACTTACTCTGGTCACTTATTTAGTTCCTTGAAAGTAAAGGGTTCTCACTTTTAAAGTCACCTAGTTAAGAAGAGCTGCAAGTATAGAGCCGTCTTGGAAAGTTCACACAGTATCACTTACTGATGACTGGAAAATGAGAATACTTCGGACTGTGCCATGTCATCTGAGATTCGGGTTACAGCCTTCCACTTTGGCCCTGTCTCTTCAGCCCTTCCTATTAATTGCACATTACAGCATACAGCAGATAAACAAACCAGCCTGGAGCCAATCTTCTGGTTTTGGAAAGATGATGTAATGGGCAAAACTTGACTAAGAGTACCTGCTTTTTTCTATAGTGGTTCATCAACAGCATTTATCATTGATTTAATTTATTATCAAGCCAATTTACAAAGATGGTGACGCAGCAGGGTAGTCAGTGATAGAGCCATGAATAGAACAAATACTCTACTCCCCACTCCTATGTGCTCTCAAGAGCCTGCCTCAAATTTAACACTTGCTAATTGCGGCTTTGTGTCCAAACAGCTCAAAAGATCTAAAATACAAGAAGCTAACAACCCATCAAATAATGAGAATATGCCTCTAAGCCTGCTCATGCAAGTTTAAGAGATCTTCAAGTACAAAATAAAACCTAAAGCGGTCAAGCATATTTTGTGCAGTCAGAACGGGAGACTTCTGGTCATTGTTTACCTTTATTAAGTTCTGGAACTTCTTATTGCTTTGGAGCAGGTCTTTATAGTGACTAACAGCTTCATTGTGTCCACAACAGAACACACCGTATTTTTCTTTCATTCTCTCCCCATTTTCACCTGAAAACTAATTGGAAAGATAAAAATGAGAGGCATGAATCATTACAAGTAAACCTACCTCCACTGCAAGACCCATGTTTAACATGGTTTTATGGTAACTGATTTCTGAGACATTTCTTCAATATTTCGATTTCTTCTGTACAAGAAATGAGAGATTTATGCAGTGTGACATCTGAGAGCTTGGAAAACCACAAGATAACCAAATATTAAGTGATGGTTGTCATTATGAGAAGTTTTAAAAGGATTTCTGGGCCTCTGCACTTAAAAAGACTGAGGACTGTAAAAGGAGAAGGGCAAAAGATGGTCATGATATATGAAAGAAATTGTTGCATCCACTCCATACCAGAATGGGTGCTAAAGCTGTAATGAGTTCAAAGGACCTTTACTGCATTTGTAAAAGCTAAGAACCAAAAAGCTCGGCATTAAATGCAGGAGAACCATGTTTGGGATGGACACCAGGAATATGTTACTTTATGAAAAACAGAACCAAATGAACAAATGAAAAACAGAACCAAACCATCTGCAGTCGCATATCCCACAACATGCGTACGCACATGCCCAAAGAACATTTAATGAACATTTCACATTATTTGTGACCGGATATGCTCCTGGGAGTCACGCTCACACCTTACACTGGGAAGATAATCTTAAACCCAGTAGGAAATCAATCTTTACATAACATAACTTTAACCTTACAGTTAGCTTTTCAGAAATCAAACAGAAATTTGACAGAGTTTAATTCGCACCTGTTTTACCAAGAGGTCTCCAATGTTCTGGATTATATAATTTCGGTCACTGCCTTCTTCCAAGGATTCCTTTCGTCGCTCCTTTAATTGGAGCAGAAATTGCCCATGCATCTCCAGCAGCTCATCCACACAGGGGAAGAGCTTGTTGATGACTGCATTTGGGAACTGCAGTTCCTCTCGCATGGCTTTGGAGTATACCTTCAGCATTATTTTCAGTGTTCTAACGTGGTGCATTTCAGTCTGCATTAGTTCTGGGCAAGGGGAAATAAAAAAAATAAAAATCACAAATCGTTTATATGCCGTGCAGTGACTATTGAGATATAAAAGAGCAAGCTCTGAAAGCCACCATCTTTTGCACTGCTTTCTCCTTCATCGCAATCTTTGCATCACTGATGTGAAGCTCCTAGATTTGCCCTGTTAATCTCCCAACCAAATAGTGACAGACCCTACTTATTTAACCATATGTCCCAGTTGCAATTGAGCTATTCCTTAAAATGTATAGCAGGGCTTTGCTGCTTACACAGGCATACTGAAAACCATGGCTTGCTTGAAATCATTAGTAGGAGGACTAAAATAGGTAACAGACTTGAAAATCTTCACTCTGTTTTAGTTTTCAAGCACAAGTCAAAATGGGAGCCAATAAAAATGATTTCTGCTTTGTTTCAAAACAGTGGCAGCATGAAATAGTAAAAGTTAGAAGAATAACAAATACTCTTACCATAAATGACATCTTGCCTTTTTATAACGTCTTTCTTTTGCCTTTTTGCGTATGACTGTTCCACTGCAACACTCCAAGACTCTGCCTCAAACTCATGAGCATCTGTTTCTATTTCAGTTCGGAGGGACACAGAATACGTATCTAGACCAAAAGCACATTCAATTTCAATTATTATTAAATTGTTTCCCACCATATCCCTCATTACCATCATTAACAAAAACTGCAAGAGTAAAAACATCTCAGTGCTGCTTTAAGACTGTGTAAGAAATTGCATAAAACTCCTGAAAAGCACAGAAATTCCATACCTTCCAGAAAAATGGAGTCTGCTGTTGAAGGTGCAAGCGAGACAACATCATCTGAAGTCTGCTTAAATTTTATAAAGCCTGAATCCCCTTCATCCATGTCTCCTGCAATTAGTCTAAATGGCCAAAGAAATTAGACCAAGGGACCAAAACAGAACATTAACAATTTTTAAGTACCTTGACAACAATAAAAAAATCCAACTACTTTAAAAAGCATCTTTCCTAAAACTATCCTGCAATTAACTTAAAATAAATATATAAAAGCTATCATTGCACTCCATCTTTAAACAGTCCAATCAATTTAGCAACTCCATCACTGAAATATTACAGATTCAAGTAGAGTAGCATGAGCAAATATGCAGCTTCTGGTATGACATTTTAAAAGACATCACCTGGTGACAAGTCATTGGCAGCTCAGAGTACAAAGGGCACTTTCACTGAGAAGGGAGCATAACTGTGGCACACAAAAAGTAAACAACTACTTAAAAACAGCAGACAGCTTGGAATTTGTCTACTATTTTAATTAAGGTATCCTGCAATTTATAACACTGCTACCTCCTACACTAGTCAGAACTAGCACAACCTAGAATAACTGATATTCAGAAGAGATTACCGAATTTCAACAAGTCTGAAGACAAATATACTCATGAAAAACATCATCTAGACAGAGACAGTCAAATACTGCCCTATTCTACATGGTATCTTTCATGACACAGTACAGAGGGACTAAAGACACTGTGATGTAAACAAAAATATAGCAAAAATATAGCTTACTGTTCAGGGAAATGAATTGCAGCATTAGAAGCTCAATAAATCTCTTTTGAGCTTGAAAGGCAATGCAAGTTCTTGCTTTAGTTCTGTAATTGTTTTTCTTTTCACANGAGAAGCAGTTTACTTACCCAAATTTATTAACAGCTCCAGTAGTATTCAACGAAGACTGAGAATTTCCTCTTTGAGCGATAGTCATACCGAGGTTCCGTGATAGTACTGGGGTGCCATCCGGTCCCAGGAGAAGACTTCGGGGCTGCTCCTTCAAAGAAGCGGCTAGAGAGGCAAAAATTGAATTGGTACTCAGAAAATGAGGCGTACACTGCAGATCGCCTGCTCTCAAACCTCTCTCTGAATGTGGACGGAGAACAGACAGGATCTTGGATGTCAAGAGCTCATTGTCCAAAAAAACATTCTCATTCCATTTTCTTGAAAAGGAACCACAAAAAGAGAGCTCAGGATGAGCTGGAATTGTATTGCTTCTGCCGCTGCTTTTTGAATTTGTATTCCCCATGCTCACTACTGGCTGCCCTCAGCCTTGGCACAGTAAAGTGGCCCCAGAGAGGCACTGTTTTTATACTACCTGTGATCTTTCTAGAAATGTAAAGCTGCCACTTAACTTACTGTATTGGCTAAATCAGCAGGTCTGAAGTGCAGGAAATTGGTCCCTACTGTGTCCATTTAGTGTGGAAATTGCAAAGTATCTTCTCCTTTAGTAAAACACCAGAACCTACACACAATTATTCACACCCTACCGTATAAGGGCACAGAACATTTAACGGCAAACAAGAAAAATCTGAGATCACATAAAAACCACAAGTTCTTTGCAATGCTTATTGCTACACAGTGATTTATATCTGCATGCACATACACGGAACGTAATAGATACCAGAGCTAAATTTAATTTTAATACTGCAGCTTTTTAATGCTTTTTAAATCTAGACAGACTGTGAACTGGAAAGATATTTAAAACTTTAATCACTATTACACGATACATGGAAGCCTGTAATAGACTTATAAAAAATGGATACGATTATTTAGCACTAATGTCTGTTATGAATGATAAAGAACAGGAGACAAAATACATCCTTTTAAAAAAGGAACTTCAGGGAAGTCAAAGATGAAGAATCAGACAATCTTTAAAACTTCTCACTGAGAAGGTCTGCAGCTGCCCTTTTTGCAAAGTGCTTTTAAGGACATGGGAGTGGAAGAGATCTCAGGGATCCCCGAACCCTGGGCTCTGCCATTGCAAGGAAGCTTTGTCTTACACCCAGACCCAACTCTTCTTCCAGCACCGTGTCTGGGAGGCTGCTCCAGGATCTTGCTGTTGGAGCAGCTCAAGAGGGTCTCCAGTTCCCAGCCACGGTTTATGCATCGCCAATTTGCAACTTTTCTTGTAAAAACACTGGTGTCTACCCATCCCCAGAAGTTCCCCTTTTGTAGTCTGCACTCCTCGGTGTACCTCCCCTAACAATCACCTCTCCCTCTACTTCCGCCTTGCTCAACCAAACTCAGCTAAATTAAGGTATTCGTGGTTTTTCTCATAAAACAGGTTTTTCCACATTTCTTGATATCCCATACTCTACATACGCTTGTCTCTCATTTCATCTTCCTTGAAACTGTTGATTAGAATCATATTAAGGCTGCAGGGGAAGTTTTATCAATGACATTTAATAGAAATTTTATCACCGCATCTTTTCCTGATGGAAATACCTTTCCCAATACCTCTTGGGTTTAAAATCTCTTGGCTACGCACAGAGCACATTCTCAGTCTACAACAAACTGGGTAAACTGAGTCCTCTTCCATCATTTCCAAATGATGGGCTCCAAGCCCACTGTCCTGAAAGAGGAGACTAAGTAGGTATTAATGAGATTTGTAAAGGCAGATTTCTTAAACAAAGGCTTAAGGATAAATGCCCTCCCATTCGGGGAAGTATTGAAATCATCAGCCATCAAGTTCTTTCTGTGCTCCACAAGCCAAGAACATAAAGTTCTGTTCCACAATGGTAGGTCAAATCTAAAAATCTCCAGAGGCCAAACACGGGGAGAGGGACAGGGGGGACACAAACAACACAGTTTGTACCTTTCTTAAAAGGTATTTCTCTTTTACACTGGTACAATACCTTTGGCTTTTTTGCTGGGCCCCGCAGTCTGCAGTGTTATACTGTCGGTAAAGACATACAATGGCCATGCTATTAGCTGTTTCTTTTAACTTCCAGCTTCTGCTTTTCACTATAGAAAATAAGTACTGGCTGCCTACCAGAGTCTGCACCAACAAAAAGCCATTTTCTGAGTTCAATTAGCACTGTCTGCACACTGCTGAGCATCCGTATTGATAGTTGTTAACCTGTCACACCAGACCAGACTGTATACCACAGAGCTGTTTCAACGACAAGCCCTACAGCCAACTTTTCCTATTTTCATTATTCCTTATTGTTTCCTATTTTAGGCTCTGCACTTTCCCCTAAATGCACAAAACCATTCTTGGTAACGCATACAGCCACTTATCTTCTTATAACAATTACTCCCTTTGCCCTACCCCTTTGTAAGGATTGTTTCATAAAGAAGTACACCTTGCAACGCAAGTCAAATGATACCTAACAAAAATACACGCGACACTCACAGTAATACTCGGACACTCATGTCACCTGTGTTTCTTACAGCCATCAAAGCAACCAAATGGACCAACCGCAAGGCAGAAAATAATTCTGCTCTAGTTAGGGTCAATCACCTGAGAGACAAGAAGCCTGTTCTCTAAATGCAAACCTCGTAACATCTACAAATTAAAATGCCATTTAAATCATACACCTGTGGCTGCGACGGTCTTTTCCAGTAGCAAAAAGCTATTTCAAAGCCTATGCTGCAATAGAGCTGTTCTTTCTTCTTGCCTTTTTTTTCCTCCCAGATCCCTTTTCCCACTTCGTTTCAACAAAGATTTATGTTCAGACCATTAGTGCTAGCTTGTCTTAGAGATTTCTAGCAACCACTAGCTGCAGGCAAGTTTTAAATAGACAATTATGAAAATCTGATGTAAAACAAAGTTCACAGTTCTAGTCTTTTCAGAGGCCAGAGAATAGACAATCAATGAAAAACTAGCTTATTGATCCCTTTTCACCATGATATTTTGAGGTTACACAGCAAGAAGGTATAAAGAAAAATAAAAAGATAAAAAGATAAAAACACACAGGAGATTGCTAGGAGCTCTAAGCCATTCCCAATAGAAAAAAAAATGAAGCCATCTTATTAAAAGAGACCTTTTCTATACTTCAATAACACACTGTGTATAGCTTTTAAAACATATTAAAGAAAAAAAATACAATTGACAGATAAGCCTTGAGCACAGAAATCATTCTTTAGTACAAACCTGGGGAAATGCACTGGGGCGAACTTTGTGGAGATCCAGAAGGTCTGTGCTGCAAATCTTTCTGCTATAGGAAAAAATACAATATTCTTACACATACAGACCAATCTTTCAGTCCAAAACGAATAATATTTTTCTTATCATATAGCACTAACTGTACATGAAGCTGTATGCTGAAAGTATGAAAGATTCGACACAGTAACAGTTTTGATTTTTTCACATTCCAGAAGAATGGCATATAGACATTACGACTTTGTATAAAAACCCCCATCGAGTATAAACCAGACTGAAATAGAACCAAAAATGAAGTTACAGCTGAGTTAAAGCTGTGATCATAAATAATTTATTAAATGAAAGCAATCCTTTAATGTAGACAGTCTTCACCTACACATTGTTGCCATTTAGTTTACAGCAACACTAACTAAACTAACCCAGACAGTTTCACCTAAAATTTAAAGTGCCCATTTAAAACTGCATCTTTGGTAACCTGTACAACTTTCTCATTCTTACGACACTAGGATATTACAATCCATTGAGATATAATTTATCCAAGATGCAAAGAAACTAAATAAGTAATACAGTCTGTAACAAATGGCTTTTTGGGAATCTCGCTTCACTTTGAGTATCTCATTTCTGACTTCATTCCCCATATAATTTTGTGCTGCTGCTCCCTCTTTGCTCTCTTTAGGAGTGATTTGTAAGGGCTGATTCAACCATGAAAGTTTGAGATGGTGAAGAGTGGAAATGAAAGCATCGGAGCAAGTTAATTTTTTGGTTTAAAAGGAAAATGCACAATGCCTTGAGAAGTTTATAAGTATATATCAAAACCCCCATAAGAACATTTCTGCCTTCAAAAGCGTTACATTCTAAATCACCAATGGCTGAACGCACTTCCTCTCACCTCCAATTGCCCATGTTTGAGCTGTTCTGCTCTCTCTTTTCCCTCTCATGGTACTCCCTAATCTGCTATCAGGCTCTGAAATCATCAACACTTGCAGGTTAAAATAAACTGAAATTCCCTCAAGTATAATTAGTTATAAGGAGGAGGAAATGATTTTCAAACCCAACAGCAGAATAAAAAACACAACAGATAGCTGTCTATCTGAAACCAACCTGTGACCTTACATGCAATCACAGGCACCACAGTGACACAGATAAAAAATGAACAGCTTAGCAAGATATAAAGTTCATCACAGTTCAAAAGTGAAATCTCTTATTCTGCATTGCTCAGCTTATAAATAATACACGACTGTTATAACCAAATTTCTCTCCACCCCTCACACTCTTCCATCAGCTTTGAGATGGCATAACCTATTAAAATACAGTGGCATAAAATTCAGAAGTACCATATAATTCAATTACGTTCCCCAAAAACGTGATAGGTTCAAGCGTTCATAGGGGTCAGTCACAGTTCTGACAGACACAAGCAATGATAAGTAATTTTCAGTACAGCAATAAAACATTTCACTTTCTTTTCCCTACACGTATTGTCATAAATTACTATAATGACAAGTTCATAACCATTCAATGTCTTGAAGATGTAGGGCAAGATTCTCTACTGATGTGAATTAAAACACAGGCACTAAATTAAACTTACTATGCCGATCATTGTTATTATAAAAGAAGAACAAGTTTTAAAACCCACCTTGGGTCTGATGCTGCTGCATTCAGCCAGTAAACTCTTGCAGTTCTTATGGACATTCACTGCACAATCTGAAACACACATAAATTATTCTTGTCATTGCCATCTAGGGACAGGAAGAGTGACACATTGACACATAAAAGATCTTAATTTTGGAAGAGATGCAGAGTAAGCTCAGGCGTTTCAGCGAGCATCCTCGTTGTGCATGTTCTGTTCTCGATTTTACACCAAACACTCAAGCTTTTTCAGTAAGACTCAGAATCACTGATAATGCAGTTGACGCATGCAAGCACAAAGGGACACTCCTGAATGCACTAACAGCATTCTGCTTAATCTCCACTCAACCAGAGCACCGCTGTCCTCATATTTGCAAAGGTCCTTTCCATATATCACAATTCAAAATTCAAAAAACAATTCAAGGCGGCAGCAATTTGCTTGGCTCCATACAAATAGCTGCCTTCCTGCATGGAGTATTAGCAGGGGCTGAAGTAACTACAGTGAAGTTCAAACCGCACCACAGAATCATCTGAGCATTACCACTACTTTGCTTCACAAAGGAGCTGTTTCCAGATAAAGGAACTAAAGCAGCCCTCCCTCACCCAAAAGGCGTAAACCCACTAATACTATAGTAAAATCCAATCTCTTTTTTTCCTTATAATAACTACTGCTTGAGAAAACAGGATAACTGGTAACATCAAATATTTTCTGCAGTCTTTCTGCCCATCTATAAAATAAGATCCTTCATCAGAAGCAGGACACCAGCAACTCAGAAAGTAAAGGAAACCAGGATTTGTTCTTCCCATATATTTCAGGCATGCCTGATAGAAGAGAAATAGAACAAAACTGGGAAGATGAACACGACACCTCCTAGGGAAAAGCCTGTTTGTTTAAAGCACGGAGGAAAAACTAAGGTCTCTTCATCCAAACAGAACTATCACCCGCGCCTGGCGCCAAGACCGGTGACGTGCTTTAAGGCTCCTGGGTAATGTAGAGAAGTGATCACTTTTAAGCGTTTTCCATAATTACAGTAAAACTTTGAGAACAGGAGCAAAATGCTCACTCGGCCTTAAACACAAATAAGTTAATAAAGATATAAAAACAAAACTGAAAGATCGAGTGCACAGACCTGAAAGATGCTTACATGTTATGCAACTTCCACAAGTGTGGGAAATCGGAGCAGAATACAGCACTCTGAGCGGCTGCCACACACATCAGCTCCACAAAAACAATCACCTCCCAGAACTTGTCTCTTATTTGTGATGCTTCTACCAATACCGCACCCCATGCGACAAAACAAAAGGCGGTATATCTAATTTCAGATGTATGTGCCTCTCTAAACATATGATAAAAATGTATTAAAATTACTCACTCGCTAAAACTATGTAGCGAATAACAAATACATTAGCTATTGCAGCATTGATGAGGCCTCCACCTATCACCAGAAAATGAAGAGCTTGTTAAGACATGCCACAACAAACAACTAGTTGACAACGGAAACCCCTTTCCTCCCGAGACAAAGGAGCAAACTGTAGGACAAAAACCACCGCACAAAAGGAAACAGAAAAAATTCTCCATGACGTCAAGCTGGGTTGGATTCGAGTCTCGCTTACAGATGCGCTCCCTTCGGGACAGAACGGGCACATGGAGGGAGGGACGTGTTCATACAGCCACTGCCCTCCCCAGCGGCCCTGCGACTCTCCTCCCGAAATCCACTTCATTCATCTACAGTTGTGTAATACAGTCATCGATAAACATTTTATCAAACTTTAACTAGACATTCATATTCCCTGACATTTACATATCAGTGATTACATGCGATAATTCTTTTCTATTAATGATTAGTAGGAGCAATTCTGCTTCAAAAGCTTGGGCACCTTGATAAGCTAACTGTAAAAGGGCTATCAACTTAAAAATATATTTCAATTTTAAAACCATGCACTCATTATGTTAGAGACAACAGCTTATACCACTCTCCGTAGGTATTTTTCACTTAATTACTTGACATATCTAGTAGTGCTATGTATTGGCTTCCTATGCTGCTGAAAGATTCTTTACATAACAGGAGAGAACATACTAGAAAACAGGAAAACACTACAGAAAAGCCTCAGAAAACTGCAGGTGAATCCAAGGACGTGATTCTCCAAGAGACTATTTGAAATGCAATTAACTTAATGATTTCCAAGTGGCATTATTTTTGCCCACGTAAGAGAAGAGGGTTTTGAAAACTGGCAGAAGAATCAGACTGTTTTATACGCATACTGCATTTTACAAAATACGCTCCTGCTTGCCTGTTCAACACACTTTTGCAGACAGCGCTGAACCACCTACACTCCAATTCAGGATGAGAACAAGCATTCGAATACTAGAGAATTTGATTTCCGTTTTCTGAACATAGCCTCTCTTTGCATTCTTTATTCTTCTGGACAGCCTCTCTGAACAGGGTACTGGAGAACTGCAGGGGTCAAGAAAACAGCAAAGAGAAGAATGAGGGACAGAGGACAGTGAAGAAGTGACAGGAACCTGCACACATTGAGACTGATATTTAAGGGCAGAGATAGATATGAAGGGTTGTTATAGGTGTACAGAAATAATAGACATCTAACCTTAGAAAGCACAGACGGCAGTCTGAAGAAAAGGAGCATTGGTAAATTCAAAGCTGACAAAGAGAAACATTTTTGCATGTCCTATCAGTAACTGGTAGCATTCCATTTTATTCAGATCAATTATTTGGGAAGGTACCAAAATGAAATGAACAGTTATGTGAGCAAGCTCTTCTCAAACTGGAGAGGCACAGAAGGTATTTCTGAGAAAGACAGCGATACAAACTCAAGAGGACTGCCGCCCAGGCTCTTCTCTTCCTCCTCCCTCCCGCCCTCACTGGAACTGCAAGAAGGTTATTTGGCAGGGAAAAACACGTCCTCCAAAGGATTTCATTTTGACACAGACCCTGCAGAATGGCTGTAGCTCTGGCTAGTGCTGAGAACATCAGTTAAACCGCCCGCACACCCAGAAAGTCCAAGAATTTGGGTTACCTCGACTGGATGGGGGCAAGACACCCACTGCTAGAGCTAAAGGTACAACAGCAATCGATACCACACACTGCATGGCAACTAAGCAAACCCACCGTGATTGTTTCTGGGCTTAAATTCCCACAGTTTGGGAATTAAGACTGAGAATTTTGGGAGCATCACATTATCGCACATCTGCTTACGATGGGGACTGTCACTGCCTCTGAAGCCTTCTGCGTGGGCTGGTGCCAGCGATGACCTATTGCTCATTGACAGACCAACTGAAACAGGGGCCTCATTGAGCAAAGGAACATTTAAGACCAAGAGGCTCATAAACATCATAAAAGATCCTGATCATGATTGAGGGTAATGAAATTAATATCTAGTATAATAAAAAACCCTTCCCTTATTAATGAGATGCTTTCCCAAAGGCTCACAGGAACCAATTTACAACTTAGACCATTTTATTGGACAACGCATCACAATGCTCAAAAGCCTAACACTGATTCACGGTATGCAAGAGGGCAATGAACCCAGCTGAAAAAGGGCAGGCGAATACATTTTCTCCCCCAGCTGGAATACCTTCCACTGGATCAGACACTGGCAATGTCCTATAAATGTCTTCCAGAATTGGATTCCAGGACAAATCTATGACTCACCAGGTATTATGAGTATTATGACCCTGACCTTTGGTCTGGAACGGTCCTGCCCAATAAAATGACTCTTAAAAGGCCACTTGCAAACAACTACAGCTAACAGGCAGATATGCTGTGATTAACCTAAAATTGAACTACTGATTTTTTTTCCCCTCAAACATATGCTTTTTGGTGTTTTTTAAATGACATTAAAAAACCCCTTTAAAATAGCTAAGTTCAGGCAGGGACACCTTTTAACAATACAATGATACAAGGACTTCAAGCACTATTTTAATGCTAAGGATATATTCACCACCTATTAAATCCAACCAGCAGAAGAGCACCATGGACAAAATAGTTTTCATGTGTCCGATGCTTCAGGGATCAAAGAGAATCTCTTTCCTCACCCTTACACCATACAAGTTAATTGCTCTCTCTGTAACTGACAAAGGAAACAACTTGCATGTGAATGATCAATGCAGTATATAAAATCTGAATTTATACACAGAGACACACAACACAACAGCTGAGAAACACTTCAAACCACTACAGCATTCCAGAAAGAGCAAGTGACTCTGTGATAAATCTCCTCAGGAAAGAGGAGGAGTTTCAGTGGAACATGAAGAAGTTTCTGTATTCAGTAAATCCAGGTCATGTATCTGCAGGAACTCAGAGCAGATTTAACTTTGTCCTAGTGGCTTTGGTGACTGGTGTTTACTTGTTTTGCTAACTCGCCTAATTACACACAGGCAGAAACCAAAAACTGGAGGGTGCAGGCTGATGAGATACCTCACATTCTGAAATAGAGACAGTCCATGCGAGAAAGCAACACTAAATTACCAAGTTTCATCTTCCCTGTTAAAGCATTCCTCTTTGTCTCCAAAAACAACCTATAATTACTTTATCCCTGTATCTGGGTTTATTGTCAAAATATCAGATAGATGGATGGGGGGGGATGGGGTTGTGTCGTTCCCAGCACTGCAAGTCCTGGTGACCTTGGGGTTTTCTTTAAGCACAGAAACCCAAACTGAACAAATGAACAACTGATGTTTCTGTTTTTAAACAATGTAAAGTAAAATTAGCGTATTATCCTAAAAGAAATATGAATACCATTTCAATTCTCTCACGCTGAACCCTTCCCCCATTCTACAGGAACGCTACAGGACTGAAGCAGCAACTATGACAATCATAAAAGGTATTTAAAATATTTCATAGGTAAACATTAGGTGGAACTACAACACACAGTGTCTGATGGCTCCTGTTTGAGAGCCATATTTCGTGGGTTGATTTCTTTTACGACACTAAACTATTACCTTGTAACTTCATAAATTTTTAAAAAAGAGCCAAACAAAAAACCCACCTACAAAACTGTCTCCTAAGAGGGGAATGAGAAGGAACTGAGAAGCAGCCATTTCTTCTCTTGGTTTTACATAGAAGACACACAGATACTCCAGTAACAAAACCACAGCATAAAATCTTCAAAGAGTATTCAGAAATTCTGCTTATTTATTAGAGCAGCAAAACCAAATACAGTACCAGAAACATTGAGAAAACTCATTTAGCTTTGAATCACTCCTCCAAAAATCCATCACCGCTCCTACCACTGTTTCCTTTCCAGCGCGTACAATCTAAACCTCCAATCTGATACTATCTCCTGCTCCTCTCCCTAATATGCCAGGGCTGTGGAACATTTAAAACGGGTCAGTCATCACAGTTGTGGATAAGAGGTTTTCACCACTATTTTTTTTTTTTCCTAACACATTTAAAGGTGTTATCCCGGACTTTTCCCACTGCTGCAGCACTAGTACTGCGTGTGTAACAACCGAGCAGACAAGGCGCAGGAATTCGTTGTCACAAGCACAAGGATGCTCGGACTCAAGCTGTGCCATAAAGTGAACCAGTTTCGCATGGGGCTACACCAGCTCATGTCCCCAATGCACAGTCATATTTCAGCTCCTTCCTTACCCCCTGAAAGAGGTCTCTAAGATAAAGACTGGATCTTCACATGCTATGCCCAGTCCCCCGGGTTAATCCCTGAGCTGCTAACGCTGGGACGGCCATAAACCCTGCAGGATTTGTCAGAAAGGGCGGATAAACCCTGGCCAAACTCTGGCTCTCAGCTNCGGGGGGCCTCGCCAGGGCCGGGGGGGGGTGGCGCCGCGGGGAGCCGGGGGCCGAGGCTCGGGGCGCCGGCGGGCGCGCTGTCACCCCGGTCTCTTACCGGACTCCCCGGGGAGCCGCCGGTTGCACTCTCGGTCCCGGGAGCCGCCGCCACAGCAACAGGAAACGCCCCCGTGTCCCCGGAAGCAAAAGGGAGGCGAGGGTGCGCGCCTGCGCGCCGCCGCCCGGCCCAGGGGAGCGTCCCTTTTCCCTCCGCGGTCCCCGCCGTCCCCTCAGGGAGGGCACGGTCAACTCGGCCTCCGCTTTCTTCTCAGGGAGGGCACGACCGCCGTCGGCCCGCGCTTCTCCTTCAGAGAAGGACACGACCACCCCTGGCCCGCGCCTTCCCCTCAGGGAGGGCACAACCGCTCGGCCCTGGCTTTCCCCTCAGGGAGGGCACAACCACCCCATGCCACACTGTGTTCTCAGGGAGGGTATGACCACCCTCATCCCGTGCTTTTCCTTTAGGGAGGGCACAAGCACCCTCATCCCGCACTTTCTCTGCAGGGAGGGCACGACCACCTCAGCTCACACTGTCCTGTCAGTGAGTGCACAACCACCCCCAGCCTCCTCATTCTCCCCAGGGAGGGCACGAGCAGCCTCATCCCGTGCTTTCTTCTTGGGGAGGGCATGACCGCCTCAGCCCATGTTGTCCCCTGAGGGATGGCACGACCACCACCATCCTCAGCCCACTCCTGGGATGGGGGAGGTGGCTGGCGGTGAGAGGCCCCAGGCGTCTCCCTGAGGAGGGTCCCAGGCCTGAGAACCGCTGCAGCCTGTCCCCTGCCCCAGCCGGCGGAGGTAAAACATCCCAACCATGGGGCACCTCCAGGGGACCTGCCTTCCATCCTGGCCGCGGCAGGAACAAAGACAAAACAGGCCCTTAACAGATGGGATGTAGCATCCCGAGTGACAGCTTTAACGTGGTAGTTCATGTGTTTGCACAGCGCCCGGGACTTACTCTAAATGCGTAATTTGTTATTAAAAGCCTGTTGGGATTTGCCATTCAGCGCGTGCTGCAGTGTTTACGGGCGCTCCTGCCGAGGCGAGGTCAGGGTGCCCGGCGCGCTGGCTTCCTTCTCTGCCCCGCGCCTGCGAGCGCCTGCCCGGGCCTTCGCAAATGACCCCTGCGCAGGCAAACGGCAAAAACAAAGGCGAATTATCTTCTCTATCAGCAGATTCATGCCCTGACTTGTACAGCTAAATTGCTTGCTGGAAAAAAACACCTTTTCCCTGACAACAGTAAGGGCTGACCCAGTACTAGGACCAGGCTGCTGGAGTGCTCTGTACAGGGAGGAAAAATCAGAAGAGCTCATGACCTAACCTTACCTCCTGATCTGTGATTCACTCCAAGGACTTAAAATACTGATCTCCATCGCAAGTTTGTCATATTTTTAAGTCATGCACATCCAGGTTGCCCGTCAAGCTTGAAAATGCAACATACACAATTACAAAACAAACTTCCTTCTCAAAATCCACCCTACAGCCTTCCCACGCTGCTTTGAAAGAACCTGCCACCATTTGGGCTGGAAATGTGCTGAAATCCTAGACTACCAGGGGACCAATATTGTCTCTGGTTTCCACGCTGCAACCTGTTTAATCGATTTTAGTTTTTTCTTCTTCATCTCATAGTTGCAAGCTTTTCAGAAGTATTCCCTTTTGTGCTGCTTCTGTACAAGACTAAGTACACCAAGGTCCCTGTCGTTTACTGGGGCCTCTCGGCACTACAGAGAAATAATCATTAAATAAAGCGGTTTGGGGGTAAACAGCTGGCTGTCACTTGGTGACAGATTAATCCTTAGACACTTCAAACTTTGTGCTTCGCTATAATATAAAAGTAAAGCATTGCAGATTGCCCAACTACAGCTGTCACGGAGGGAACGTGCTGTGCTTGTGCGGCTGGCCTCAGGGCACCTCCACAAAATCAGCGCAAAATCTGGCACAGCAACCAGCTGAAAGACTCTGTAGCTTAGAGCTAAGGTTTGGATCGCAAAGAAGAGAAGAGCACCGACTTTCTAATCCTGTGTAATTCTATAATAACAACAGATTTCTTATTGGATGAGTTGCAGGTAGATTACTGCCGTGCAGCCTTATGCATCTGTCTGGCCAAGCGTACAAGATTCTGAGGTTTTATCAAGGAATGCAAGGAGCGGCACCTTGGAGATGTTCCAGATGAAGGCAATACTACCCAGATACAAAAAAGAAAGTGAAAAGCAGAAAAGGAGAAGCGCTGAGATGAGTATGTTCTTCAGCTTCCTTTTCTAAAACCTCTAGGGTTTGGCAGAGCCAGCTCTATGTCAGCAGACTCATCGCTCAGTGTTTCCTCTGAAACCAGCGCTGCAGACCACTGTCACATTTGCTCTAGATCCTGCTTCATCGGCTTATAACGGCATTAACCCACAGCCTGTCCCAGTCGCTCTCGTTTCGCCTATTTTATCTGGACTCCTGTCAGCAATCATTTATTCCAAGTGGGACTCCCAGTCCATTTATGACTGTCATCATGTTACAGCACCCAAACCTCTTCCCCTCACCCCCCAAAATAAAAGCTTTTTGGTGGCTGTGTCTCCCTCCAGAAATGCCAAGTTTCAGGTTGCCTGTTGCTTTTCAGATTTCTCAGGACTCTGTGTGGGCCATGAGCAGAAATTTCAGGATAGAAAATCAAGTAATTCCTCCTTGTTATAAGCCAAAACTCTCCTTCCCGTATTAGCTTATTGGTGCTGCACTGGGAATCCTAAAAGCAAAAGTGTGCTGGCACAAGTGCCAAGTGAGAGGCGAATTTCACACTGAATTTCAAGTCCCAATCAAAAGCCACACTGGCCTCCTTCCTTACAGATAAAGCAGCCTGGATGGAGGATATCTGCCTGAGAAGCTGCAGAGACCCATTTACTGGCAGAACCATTGTGAGAAAGGAAATGGTTCTCCAAACGTCTTTCACAACGTGCCTTAAATCCTGGAAACTAGTTGTTACAGCAATTTCTTATAAATCAGCCTGTATATTGGAGCGCTCAGCAAGGGTCAGGCTAGGGCAGGTGGACAGTCTGATGTCCAGCACAGCCTGTATTATTCAGGAAGATTCATTAAACTGAGCACCTTCTCTTAAAGAAGAAGAGGAATTTGTCTGAAGCCTACTGTTGCAGCTATAGGTTTCCTTTTGAAGAGGATGGCCAATCTGACCTCCCTACAGGGGAGGCTCTGTTTTTCCTATAAAGTAATAGGTAACTCAACTGAAGACGACGTAGAAGACCCACCTCTACCCCAGTGCTCAGCTCAAGCTGCTAAGAGAGAAGCAATCCTCTTACCATCCATATTCCGTGCCATATCCTTGGCTCACCTCCACGGCACAGCCTGCTTGGAGAGCTCTCCTCCTGTCAGGGTTTTCCTGGGACTCATCTAACTCCTGTTGCATAAACTCTGGGAGCGTGTTTATAGAAGAGGATTAATTTAGGCACAGAACCTTCTCCACCCTTGACAGCAAAGGCTCAAAAGGAGATTTCTGTATTTCCAGGTGAACAATAATTCTAGAAACACACAGCTCAAAGTTTATGTAGGAGCAAAGTTTGGGTGGCCACTGTTGTGGAGATCCCAGCGACTGCAATCATTCCTCTTTGTTTTTCATCCCTGCCAGACTCCTAACGTCACATCTGTGAGACTCTGAAGCCGCGGAAACTCTCCTGCATCCGTACTCTCCACACACACTGCTTTCACTGGGAGACTTTGTACCGTGTGGTGTCAGGATAGATGGGAGGAATCAGATGGGAGAGGGAAACATGTTACCATGTACAGGGGCCCCTGAGATGCCTACCTTCTTCACAGCTCACATGCGTGTTTCTAGCAGAGTGATGACTCCTGAATTAAAAGGAGAATTCGTCCTGCTGTTACTTTCCCTAGTAAGAAGAGCTCTCACTCCTCTATTTCATCACACGGTAGCCACCGGACTTTTTGTGTCCACAAGACTGTGGAAGGACCTCAGGCTTCCTGATCACTTCCCCATCCTTCATCCCCCTGGCTTCAGCTCATCCCTATCTTTAACCACCATCTTTTCTTCTCTTGTCTTTCGAAGAGCCTGTTTTGTCTTCTACCACGTGGTGGTGCTGCAGTTAAAAATACCATGGCGATAACACAAACAGCAGCACCTGACCATGAGATGGACCGAGAGCTGGCCGAGGGCCAAAGCGTATAGATGGTGAAGTGTGAGTTCATGATGAGAAAACAAGAGGAGCAGCCAAATAGGCTCAGATCCTGCCAGCAACTACAGCTCAGACTGAGCCCTGACAGAGCAGCTCGCACTTCTGAAAAAGTTGGCCTGCCGCTCTGGCTACGTGGTGGCCCCGAAGCTTGCTTTTCAAGAGCCCTATCAGTGACTTGTCAGGAGACCACGCACTGCTCCTAGCTGCAATAACGGGAGTTAGTGATATCAACTATCAATTCCGCCACCCAGAAGCCGCTCACAAAGGTTTCAGCCCAGCATAATCCAAATATAGGCACTCTCAGGCTAACAGCTGTCACGCAACAAGTACCCATCCAGATCTGACCACAGACAAGCCATTAATTTTAACAAACATCTCAGAACCCTGCCCAATTGTTCAGCCTCAGTTCAAGCCACCGCAAAGGGAACATGCAAAACCGAGCTCTGCTGCTCTGCTGCCCTGCCGCCCACGTCAGCCTGGGCAGCGTCTCCCTGAGCAGCCCCGAAAGCCAAAGATGTCACAGAGTCCCAAACACAAACCGGTTCCTCAGACACCTTGGAGTTTTTCTCCTGAATGTTAGCAAGACTCAAGAACACAGATTCCTCATGGAAGGGCTGAGAAAAAAGGTAAAAGTTACTATAACTCATGTCCAACCCCCGTGCATTTCTAAAGGATGGTAATATACCGAGCCATACACCCATTTAAACAGCTAGCTCCAACTCTGTGCGCTCCAGATCACAGATCTCCATAGCGGTTGTCCAGAGAAGAATCACTGACACCATCAATGACCCCAGAGTTCCCAAGACCATACAGAGCATGGCTCCAAGCTGGGGATCGAGGACTGTATCCTCTCAGGTTCAGATATTTTTTGTAAAGCAGCATGGCAGAAGTGCAAACAGAGCCTCTGCTAGGAGGTTCCTCGACAGGACGTAACTCTGCCTCCTCCCGTAATATTTGGGTTCAAAATATCCACAAAGCACTTGCTCTTATTTAGCTCTCTGCTTCCTACTTTTTGCTGTGACGCCTGACAAATATTCACAAATAGCCAGGCCTGTGGTCCTTTCCAGTTTCCCTCCAGCTGCCCTGAAGGGAAAATATGCTTCTCGCAGCACATGTCCAAGGGCAGCCAGTTCTTTTATGCCCCAGGAAGGTTTTACTGACCTTAAGAGTCTCTGAGAGACCCTTACTGGAGAACGAGCATTGCTTGAGGATATAAGGTAGAGAAAGAGAGCAATTCTCTCATTTCCAGAAGATTTCTCTGCCCCCTTGGGAATTAAAATGTTCTTCAGTGCCCTGAGTCCCTGCCCCAAAGAGGAGGGACTGGGTTTCTCCATCAGCCAAAGCCATGCAGCCGTGCCCCAGTGAAAGCAGTGGGAGGACAGAGTCCCATGCATGCCGGCAAAGGCGCAGGTGCTGTTCCTGTGCACTACTTACGTCTGAAAAGCAACGATCTCACCCCTGCGGGTTCTGGGAGGCACCATTTGACTTCTGTGTTAGTTAATAAAGTTTTGGATGCTCTAGAAATCCCTGTGCCCGTGCGTAGGGTAGATGCTGAGCTGATGCATCACTGCAGCTGTGAAAAACAGCCTAAAAGATCCAGCTTCACTCAGGCAGCAGGGATATTTGCTTGGGCAAAGCAGAACTTGGTGGAAAAAGTATTATTAAAGGAAAAGTTGACCTAGAGCACTCCTTGGGGGGAAAGCAGCAGGAAATGGTCAAGCGGCCAAAGAAAATGAGGATAAACTATTGCCAGACAGGATTTAGAGATCATTTAGGCTATCTGGAGAAACAACCAAGCCAGGCCAAGCAGGGTGGTGGGGTACAGTCAAGCCAGGCTGAAAAGTGAAGCAATCCACGAGGCTGATTTGAGCAGAGGAATGGCCGGCCTGTGCCGGGGGAGAGGCCGGGGAGCGGGTTACAGCCAGGCTGGGTCAGAGCCAGGCAGCGACAGCCATACTCACTCAGGCACTGCAGACCACTTTTATTCACAAGAGGTTTGGCACACAGTGAGCAGCTGGTGCAACTGGAGAAAACCCCTGGCACAAGCTGGTGCCCATTGATCTCCTTCCACCTCTCCTTTGGCTCCTTTGTCTCTTTCTCCTTCTCTCTCTCTTTCGTCTGCTCTTTGTTCTTACCCTGGAAGGAGAGAAAAACACAACTCCGTTACAGGCCTCACACTGCCCACGCATTCCTTCCCCCCCTGGTAAAAACGAGCATGCAGAAAGCTGATGTGCAGCGAGTACTGTGGGCACCTTTGTGCCCGAATCTTTGGGATGGTAGTGCTTCTCCCAAATGCCTTCCTAAGGCTCAGGCCAGTCCCTCTAGGGACAGTCATGCCTGATGAAGGGCATCACTGCAGCACATGTCTGTGCCTCTGCAGGCTCTCCTCCTTGCCACAGCGGGTGATCCAGGCAGTCACCCAGCCAAAACACTCTCTCCTGGTCTGCACAACTTGTGCTAAGATAACATGAAAGCAGCCAGAACATGCCCTGGAGCAAGGTGGGCTGAAAGTCAGGGATCACTCTGTCCAGTGCGTTGTGTTGGGGTCACAGTGCATCTGCTGACCAATATAGAGGCCTCAGCCATCCAAAAGCAATCCAACTAACTGGTCCCTGGGCTCAGAATCCCCTTTTCTACTTGAAGAATTCAACAATTCCTTCCACAAATTCAGCATCTCCGCCTCACCTTATCCTTCTGCCAGGACCCAGTGACTCGGCTCCGCAGGGAACTCAGACGTCGCATCACCTTCGTGCCTTTCTCTGCTTTATCGCTCTTTCCACTGTCCTCATTTCTGAAACAAGACCAAAACCATCTTAACTAAGGGGAGGTTAACTGTTGAAGCACAGTTTGGGGAGATCACTGATGGAGCTACTCTGAAGCATTACTTTAGGACCCCATCTCTGAGCTTTTTCTTTCCTGGAGGATCTGGTTTGGCATCAGTCATGTTATTTATTAATGAGACACTTGCAAATAAGGAGCTGAACTTTCAAATTATTTGTGCAAGTTCTGGCTGTGTCTGTGGTTTTGTTCAACATCATGCACAATGAGGCCCCGATCCCGGCTGAACCTGGCAAGTACCAGTGTCCTGCACACCGTATTAGCAGGGCAGTAGAGCTTAGATGGAGGGGGGCTCGAAATCAGTCTGCTCCGGGAACACTAAGTGCGTGGATTACTGTCTGGCTCACTTACTCGTTAGACAGGAACTCAAACCAGGTGAGGTTCTGCTGGGAAGAATCGCTGCCTTCTTGCACACAAGCTCTCTGCTTCGCCCTGCGCAGGGAAAAGACTTCAGACACACAGCAAAGAACACAAGAGCAGAACTTTTGGGTCAGCAGAAAGGCCCATCTTTGGAGATGGGGCAGGAACATGCTTAGCTTTACCAAAGAGGCACATGAAATGCTACTTCTCCTTGCAATGCTACCCTAGTTTCACTGGAAGAATACAGTGATTCTGGTACCCTGGGGATCTGCCGCTCAGGGGACCAAGTGTCATTTGCCCGGTGGGTCCCAGGCAGACCCATGACCTCCCCACCCACATCCCTCTCCCAGACACACTTACCCATGATATTGTTTCAGCTCCTGAAGTACCTGCTGGACAATTAGCCTACCAGGGATGGGGCAAAAGAAAAGCAAGGGATTAGAAAATGTCTTTGCAAAGACATTCTGCACCCCACAAAGCATCAGTCGCTGGTTTATGACCAACTACTCAGCTGTGTTCCAGCATAGAGTGGGATCTCCTTTGCTATTGCATCTCCAGTAGCTCAGGTACTGAAAAATCTCTGCCATCTCAAAACAGCCAGGACTGACAATACCTACACGTGGTCTGGGGACACGTGGTCCTTCTCCAGCATCTCCAGAGCAGGGGGTTCAACACCTGGAACACAAACCACTCTCAGCAGGGATCCTGGTTTGCCTTTGCAGAGCACCACATTGCAAGCTGTGCGATTGCACACCACTAATCTTGCTGGGCTCCCACTCTGCCTTTACTGGGGAGGGAGAAGTTAGAGAGGAAAAGGCTGCACTGCATTTCTGCGAGGGAAGCAAAGGCTACATCACTTTTCTGTGTTACCCCTCCCTTTTCCAATATGCATTACACCAACTTCTGAGGACCCTGCTCGCAGCCAGAGGGTAGAAGCTGATACACCTCAGAGACCCTCCCCATGAGGGCCAGCTTCCCCTCCACTTCCCAGGCTGTGCTTTTAACAAGTCTCTACAGTGTGCTTGGGGGCAGTCCTCACAGGTGGGAGAGGTTAATGATTCCAGCAGCACAGAGAAGGCCAAAATTAAGTTTACAGGAGCTGGGGCCTCTGTTTTTCTAAGGCTCTTCAGCTTTCAGTGCAGAAACCAGAACCTGACAGCCTTGTTCCAAAGCCTGCTCCCCTGCCACCTACGCAGGGTGGGTTAATTAAGGGCACTGCTGTCGGAAGGGGCCTGCACACAGACCACGTTTGCCCCGTTCTTTGGGGCACTGGAGAAAGGGCACATTTAGACCCAGGCAGATGAAGCAGTGCTTTCTGTTCCTAGGAAACCATCTTTGTCTTGTGTGAGTAGGGAGTGACCAGTGCACCAGCCACAGAGAGGTTATATGGCAATGCGTCGCTGGGGATCGGCATGTCTAAGCTTGGACTACCCTGTTAGCCAGGATCAGACTCAAAGTCAGCTTGGCTTTTATTTCAGGAGCTCCTGGGACCACGTAGAAGGGAAGGGCAGAGGATGTCTAGGCTTGCAGAGGCTACATCTCCAGTTTTTAATCTTCTTAATCACAAACCCTTGAACTCATTTAATGCCATATACCAACCTTCCACAGCTGGAAGAGAAGTGTCGAAACTGCAAGGTATCTGAGGGGGGGCAACTGTCTCGCAGGCTGATGGGACAGACTTTGACCTCAGTCTCTTCCCATTGCTGCCACATTCCTGGAGAAGTAAATAATCACAGATATCTTTGGTCCTTTGTGCACCAAGGGAGCCTCCACCATGGCACAGCATGGCTGGCAAGGCAGGAATCTCGACTTAAGTGCCAGTGATCATCCCTGCCTTCCCACAGCCTCCTACCCTCCGTGCCCACCCTGGGAGCCTGAAGGCAGGTTCCCTTGCTGCGTGGTTTGATACCTGTGGTATATCAGGATTGGATCAAGACCCAAGATACACACTCACCGCCTCCTTTGAGCCGGGGCTGATCGTGAGGTTTGGGCGTAATGGCTCTATCTCCACTTTGATCACCATGCCACCCCCGCCGCTGCTCCAGCTTTCCAGTTCCCCTTTGGGCAGCTGAAGGGACACACAAGGCTGTGGGCAGGACTGGCTCCCCTTCTCCACATCCTCCTGCTCTGGGTCGCTGCCCATCTCTGTGGCATCCAGGCTGAATCTAATTTGAGGAAGAGGAACAAGCCAGTTTAGCAGTCCTGTCCCATTGTGCCAGGCACGGCATAGCCCCTGCAATGTCCTGGCCTTGGTTGGACAGTCCTAAAGAGCTCATGCAGCTGGGACGAGGAGGGTCACCACAGCAGGCACGTGGAAAAGGAAATGCCAGGAAGCATTAGCCGGGACGCCAAATCCTGAGCCTGTTAAAAACAGCTTCTCTGGCTGCCATCAGTGAGACCACGAGCTCCTTGGTCACCCGGGATGTTTAGTGCCGGGCGGCTCTCGCTGATCTCTTAGCAACCCCTGAGACTGTGCAGCCACCCAGACAGCAGCCTGCCCGGCCTGTGTGAGAGCTGCTGCCCTGCTCACTCCAGTGCCAGGAAAGTCCCGCTGGGCATTTAGAAATGGCAGATGTTGTCGTTTATCGAATCATCATTGTGGCATCATGTCATAAATCCTGCTCCCACCGGGGCCCAGCTTCGAGGAAGGAAAAAGAAATCCTTTTCTGGGAAACGAGGGGTGGACCAGCTCCCCCAGTGCCCCATGTTTCCTGAACACCAAGTGCTGTTGCAGTGGCAACAACATAGGAGCAAAATGATGGATAGGGCCCAGTGGAAAATCTTACTCTCTGCATGGGTTCTGTCTGCAGATCACTGTCACTTCATTCCTGCTGCCAGAGACAGGCTTCAGGAAGCATTTGCTTAGGGGACAGCGGGGCATATTCCCCTTCCCTGGCCCCGTGCTCACACATGCTTAATCACCCGGCGAGGGGACCGAACAAGTCCCTGACACTGACAGAGCTCTGTGCCACCATTGCTCACGTGCCTGTTACACAGCACAAACTGTGAAACACAAACTGTGAAACTGTGGCACATGGAGCAACAATCGGTCTGAGGACCAAAGTCTGAGCTTGATGAAGAAGTGCCAAGATTTCAGGCCGAGATAATTTTAGGGTACCTTATAAGGAGCAGAGATAAAAATAGTTCTTGCTGGCTTACACCTAACTCCCAGTCATCCGGGAGATCAATACATTTGTCAGCAGGGAAAGCATGCATGTAGCATGGAGCCCAAGGCATTCGTGTGGCAGGAGCACAGCACGGTGGTAATGCCAGGCCTGGAAACCGCTCCCAGAGCTCAGCGTCAGGCTACAAAATACACTGTCCTCTGCAGCCACATGGAGGACACAGGGCTGGAGGACACAGGGCTGGGGGACACAGGGCTGGGGGACACAGGGCTGGAGGACACGGCGGCCATTGCAGGCACAGGCCCCACCAAGCCAACTCACAGAAGAAAAGGGATTTGATGGAACTCTCTTAACCCCTCTGGGGCGCGCAAAGTTGCCTTTGAGCCAGAGCATGGAGGCCATCAGGGCAGCTGATGCTGTTCAAGGTTCCCTGAAGACAGAAACAAGCTCTCCCCAGAATAGAGATCCTCTTCGCGGCCCCAGAACCAGGAAAAGAGGGTCTTCCTACTGCCAAGGAGACATTAAAGCCTCTTGCTGCTCTAGCATCTGTTCCTCCACATCCCACCCAACATGAGCAGCAGGCGTCCAACTGCTTTGGCAGAAGCTGATGAGGGAGTGGGACCACCCAGCAGCAGCTCGAGCTCAGGGCAGTGTGATCGCTCCCGCCTCACGCAGCATCATTGTATCGTACAAATCAAATGTTGCTCACGGTCCTGCTTTACCTGCGCTTGCTGTCCACGGGTGATAAAGGGCTCTCCCAGCTGTGCCTCCGAGAGGTAGACATAGACCTCACCAGCGTGGGGAAGGACTCCGTGGCCTCCTGCAGGTCCAGCTCTTTGCCTGCCTCTGCAGGACACTCAGAAGTGCTGGTACCATCTCCCGGCACTGCGTTCAGAAAGCGGCAGTCAGCCTCGTTGTAACGTACTGAGCAGGAAACGGGATTGGAAAAAGCAACATCCACAGACATTTTGCTCAGAGCCCCTGGTCTCTCTTCCAATAAGCGAATGGCAGACACAGCCTGGGTTGCTTGTTCTGGCTGCGCTGCCATCTGTGGCGCTGTTTTGGCAATTGGTGGGCTCAGGAGCCCCAGATCTCTGTAATACTCCGTCCCGTGGAGAGCAGAGTCTGAGAGGAGATCCTCCGTGCTGCTGTGCAAGTCCGCTGCTGGGACGTCCAGCTCTGTGGAAGATGAGTCCTCCTGCAAAGGCAGCGACAGCTCAGCCTGAGCACACACATCCCGTCCGAGAGCCTTGCGTCCATCCTGCGAACGGGACAGGCCCCCTGTGGAGCTGGAGCTGCTTTTCTTTTCCTCCTCGTGGCAAACAGCCCACCTGCAGCTAGCGGGGCCAGGCCTGCAGCTGGCCTCTCAAACCAGACTTTCTAATAGCAGCACTCTCCTACTGCACCTCGCGGCCAGACCCGCCCCAGCCCCACCAGCTCGGCTTTCCCCAGTCCCTGAGGTCTCTCTGTGCTTTATTCCCCCTAACACCAACACAAAGCACAGAGGTATGATTTTTCCCAGCAGCAGAAGCAGTGTAACCTTGTATTCCTCGATAATCTGGATCAGTACCACATTCCCCCATCCTTATTCCACCGCATTCCCTCTGAATGTGCTGCTGACCACCCAGTTTGCTGACCCTGGCTCCTGCCGTGCACGGTGGTAGTGGAAGGAAAGAGGACACTTGCCTTTTCTTCAGCCATGCTGGTGCAGAAGGTGACATCCTCAGCAATCAGGGATGGGAGGAAGCTTTTGGGGTTGGGATAATCCAAAGCAGGGGTGCTGTGGTCAGTGAATTCCCGTAAGCATGGCTTGCAGTCGGACCCTGCAAGACAGAGAAGGTCACAGCATGTCAGCAGACGGCCAGGAGGGATGTAAATTCAGCCGCGCACAGAGAGGTGACATTAGGCATCACCAAAATGCTCCTCGTGACCCTCTGCTCCCTCAGCCCTTGCAGGCAGGCACTGCCAGGCAATCTCAGGACCTCGGCAGCCTTGATCCCGTGGGAACCTGGTGTAGGGGTCCCCTAACAGCAGAAACCTCATCCCTCGAGCCATGGCACGTGCAAGGGCAGAGACCAGGCTTGCACCATCCCAGCCAGACCCTTGCAGGATGCCCTGTGCTGCAGAGGCTGTTTCCACAGTGGAACAGAAGAGTTAAGCATATTTTGAGGGCTGTTAATGACATTATGGACCTTTAAAGCAGGAATCTATGAAAAAAAAATACTGACTGACTTTATTTTCATCCTTAAGGAATAAAGGATGCCACTGGGAGGCCAAATTAGAGGTGCATTAATGACTCCAGACAACACTGAATGTGCAGAGCAATAGCGGGAGTGGGTAATTCTCCCAGTGCCAGCTCACTTGCGTGGATTTTCCCCACGCAGGAGTGCTAAGAGAGTGTGAACCTGAGCGTGCGTACACCCTCCGATAACTCATTGAGAAACAAAAACAAGGTCTGGACGTGCTTCATGGTACAATAGATGGTCCAGCTGACTGAAGCACATTCCTATGCAACTAGACACACTGTAAACGTTCGCCACGATCTCTAAACCATCGCATGACTCACGGAGACCTTTTATTCCTTCGAGATCCATACAGCTGAGGCGAATGGAAAAAAGCCAGGCTGTTGGCTGAAGCACGGTGGTGGATCTCTGAAGATGCAGAGAACAATAGCAGGAGACCATAAGCAGCCATATCTATCCAATGGGAAAAAACGGCAAGAAACTGCTAGAAACCCTTCATGCTCCAGGAAAGCCAAGTATAAAAAACATTGATGTGAGGAAGATATTGTTAAAAAACACACTCTTGGAAACCTTGCATCCTGCTGTGGGTTTTAATGCTGCGCAACGCAGCCAGAAGTTGCGTGGTGCCAACTAGAAAAAGGCAGCAAACGTGAGGGAGAGTTTGGAGGTTTGTTCCTTGGATCCTGCTGCAGGATCTGGCAGATGCCAGATTTTCTGTTTTAAGGAGTGTTTGGTGTGTTTAAATGCGTGTGGTAATTTCAAGTGAGGGTCTATAAATAATACAGAAAGAAAGCACTCTGTGAAGGCACTATTTTAATTAAGGGTTTTCTAACTATAAGAGCAGGGAAAATTTGAAACAGGCTGTCTAGCAAGGTTGTAGAGTTTACTTCACGAGACATTTTTAATTAATCGACAAATTCCTGCCCTTGAGCCACATCTGTAATGCTCTATCTGTAAAACTGGCAGAGGATTACTGAGCTATTGAACATCACCTTTTCTTTCCTCAGATGCACCTGGATTGCCTCTAATCAGCTTGTAATCAAAAATCAGCATTTTGAAGTGAATTCACATTTGAAGCAGTGCAGGTTTTGGCATGAGCTTGTAGGAAACTGAGCAGCCAAAGATGTCAGCGGGGAGAACATGCCACTGAACCCCCAGAACAGGCTGGGATGAAGTCTAAGGTAGAAAGGACCCAAGGGGAGCCACCAGCTGGTGGGGAGGGTCCCAGGGGCACTGGGACAAATGGTGCTTCCCCTCATACAAGCCCAAGGAAGGAAGGAAAAGGAGATTTCCCTGCCCTCGCCGTCCCTTGCGGCAGTGAACTCCCCGGAGAGGAAGCGGCAAAGCCCCGAGGGGTGGCAGGGCTGTAGCTGCGGTAGATGACAAGCGCTGTGGCCTGACAGAGGCCAGAGCCACGGACCGCAGGTTTCGCTAAAACAAAGAGGTTTTTTCCTCCCGAGCAGGGTCCGGCCGTCCTGCCAAGGCTACTCTGGGCCTGCACCAGGCTGCGGCTCTGAAGTGGATCCCTGGAACAGAATCAGCTCCTCGGAGGCCTGGAAAATATTCCCTGTGCTCTGCCTGTGCCATGCAGGGCTCAGGATTTGGCCAAGGCATAGGCTGCAGTGCACAGACCCCCTCCAGGCCCACTGAACGACTTATATCCTCCTCGGAGGCTTCAGACACTCCCATTCAACACGCGATAAATCAGGTTTGCAGCCAGCCGCCAGTGAACTCGGCGGCAGTGGCCGTCAGGCAGCAGCACGCGGCGCGCACGGGGCTACAGCCATGGGGAGACCATTTTAGGCAATGTGTGAGCGCCAGACAGACAATTCAGGGCTCCCCGCATCTAACGCCTCCGTCGGTTGGCACCGTGTGTAGAGCCGAGCTGTGCGGACGCTTGGGCAAGGGGGGCTGCTGGAGGGGCTGATGGGGGAAAAACGCTTTCAGGCATCGGGTTCTGTCAGGATGAGCAAGGAAAGGCCAGCGTGGAGCATGCACAGGAGGGGGGCAGGTCTGAGGGGCTGTGAGCATCCCCGTAGCCACAATCGAGGTGGCCATCTGTATATCGGCAAGTA
Organism: Stercorarius parasiticus; assembly: GCA_013396915.1. NCBI lineage: Eukaryota > Metazoa > Chordata > Aves > Charadriiformes > Stercorariidae > Stercorarius > Stercorarius parasiticus. The sequence goes on from VWZL01005849.1 coordinate 149,665, forward strand.
TGGCAAACTCTGGAGCCCCTCGAGCCTCCTGGGCTTGGTGCTGGAGCCCATTTGGAAGGACCCGTGCTGCGTCTAGCTGCAGCATGGTGGTAAGGGGACAGGACATCACAGCTCTCCGGGTGCTGGCAGACAGCAGCGTCCACCTTTACGCAGCTGAAGCTGGTGATGGGATGACAAAATGACACTTTCAAGAACATACGCTGTTTGCTTTAGGGGAACATTAAGCAGATTAGGCATCACAGTTGCCTAATTCGTCTCTGGCTGGGAACCATAAAAGGTTATTGCTGCAGGGAGCAGCCGCATCAGAGGAATTCCCAGGGCAGAGCTGGGAGGAAGCGGTGCTGCCCGGGCCGGGCAGGTCCCTGCACACCAGCAGGGCTCTGCTGCGCTTTGCCAGAGCTTCCCGGCAGGCGAAACGTGACGACTCCAGGCTCCTGCGTGGGAAGGAAGGAAGTAGCGACAGGCGTCCACCGCATGTGACAGTCTGGGACAGTCTTGGGGGGTTTTGATGCCGTGGGGACAGTGGGGTCAGCCAGCTGAGCTGGTTTGTCTTGAGGAAGAAAACTCCATGCTTCCGTAATTGCGTGCAAAGCCAGTGGGAGCCCAACAAAGATTGAAATACTTCCATTTCAGACCTACAGTCGAAACCTTCCTCCTGCAACTACCTCGATTTCCCTCGGTCACTGGGGACGCACCTGCAGGTGCCACAGCAGAGGACGGCACCAGAGCAGCCGGCGCTGGAACAAGCTGTGCCAGCACGGCCCGTCCTCACCTACCTGCCGCGCCGCTGGGCGCAGGATGCTGCAGGTCCCCGAGCGCCCCTGGAGCCGGGCTGGCGCTGGCGGGGGGAAACAGCAGAGGAAACGGGGATGTGAGCTCTCGCCACGCAGATCACATCCTCCAAGCATCAAACACTCTCTGCATTTCCACTGGGGAAAGGCCGCACCAAATAAAAAGCACCGGTCAGTTCTGCTACGATGTGAAAGAATCCCAGGAGGAAGGAAAGAGCAGAGCGTCGGGGCGTTTCCCAGCAATCAGGGGGAGAGACTGTTGGGAAACCACGGAGAGCATCACAGACAAGAAACAAAAATTATTCAGTCTCTGCCTGGCTCCTGCCCTGCTGGCCTTTCCATACCACCCTGCAGGAGGCCTAGAGCTATAGGGTGAAACCTCTGTAAAGCAAGTGCTAAACTCGCTGTGCCAAAGCGGGATGAAGTGCAGTCCTTCGCCTGGTCTGGGCCCCACATCATCGGCCGTTGGCAGCGGTGGGGATTGGCTCATGCGGCCCGGGCTGGAGGAGGGGAGAAGATAAGCTGTCCAACACTGTAACATACTGTACAGCGAGCGGCTGTCTTATCACCGCGTTTGGGGCCTGGGTTTGGGGCCTGGAGGGCCCGAGGAGCGGGGAGCCAGCACGGTCCCCAGCTCGCTCTCAGCCAAAGGGTCTCGGCGGAGCTGAGTGGGATTTGTAGCCCCTCTGGTACACTCCAAGTCACAAGAGTCACAGTGGAGCTTCCTCCAGTGCCTCTGCCAGGCAGTGAGAGAAGGTCCCGTGCGGACTGGTGCATGTATATATATATATACACATATATGTATAGTTAGCCCATAGCCGCCCCAGCAGGCACAGCACCGGGGAGGCTGCACTGGGGTGTCCCAGCCGGGGCTCAGGGAGCTGCTCGGGGCTCACGGCAGATCAGAACCTGCATGACCCAGCCCCCTGCTCAGAATTAACCTTCCTTTGATCATTCAGTTTGGATCTTGTTCTGCACATCCATGTCGGAAGAGAACCAGGGGGAGAGTAATGAGGGAGAAACGCTGGTCCGTATCGAGAGCTCTAATGCCACAGATAAAGGTACCCGAAAGCAGCAGCCTGAGGACAGTATTTGCAGGCAAGGACAGCAGTGTCCAGCTCCTCTGCGACTGCAAACATCCCGGTTCCAAGGATGGAACTTCCCTCTCTGAGCCGCGGCACTGCACGCAGGAATGAGGCCAGTTCACACCATTGCTGGCATTGCCCGTCCCTGCTGTCCGGCACCGTGAAGCCCAGCCGGTGCCACACAAACCGCCACGGCTCAGACTGTGCTCCGAACGGGGTGGCTCTGCTCATCAGCCCGCTCGGAAAGGCTGGAGGAATCTTTCCCCCAGCATCTGCTCAAACACCGAGCTCTCGACATGCACAAGGCTCAGCCCTGGCCAGGCAGCCGTGCACAGACAGCTGTCTGCAGACGCAGGGACCTCCAACTGGCTGCCAGCAGCGAAACAAAGTTATTACAAAACCAGAAGGCTGATATTTAACCCATTACCCAGCTCCTAAAAGCATTAACGTGCCTTGAAAAGAAGATGAAATGGAAGGAAAAGCATTAACCAACACTTGGCAGAGCCCCCCTGCAGCAAGGAGCGGGGTGCGCCCAACACCAGGCTCTGCCCAGGGACCCCAGTGCTCTTTGCTACCTGCTCGCCCGGGACGGGCTTTCCCAACCGCCCTGCGGCCGCCCAGCTCCCGACACACGGCTCAGACCGCTCTCCCCGCACACAGGGCCGTTACCTCGCTTAAAGGACCATCTCTTCTTCCAGCGCTTCGAAAACGACGGCCAGGAGTGGTTGAGCAGTGAGTCTGACATTGGGGAGCCCTGTGCAAGGTATAACCCCGAGCAGGAGACGCCACACGGAGCACGGCAGAGCTCAGCGCGGTCTAAGGCAGCGCTGCAGGCTGCAGCCCAGGGGCTGCCAAGGGGGGAGTGGAGAAGCCAAGTGTTTTGTCAGAAGCATCAGCTGATGGAGGCTGTAGCCAGAGAGAAATTCCTGGTCTCTGGCGTTCCCACCTGTGCGATGGGTCAGGGACTTCCTACAGCGGGGCCTGGGGGTTAGCGGCACCAGGGCACACGCAGCCCCCGAACGCTGCTGCAGGCTTGTGGGTGGAACCAGAAGACAAGCTGTTAACAGCTGTAACCCCCTTCCCCTCTCCGCCAAAACCTCCCTGCTCCATTCATGACTGTCAGCTGTCGGCCTGACAAGCCACCACCTTTAAGGCGGTTCTGCAGGGGCAGGACCTTCACCTGGGAAACGCAGGGTAGGAGTTAAGACCACAGGCTTGATACTTGCCCCTTTGGCATCGTCTTCTAGTGCCAAGCACAGCCTCTGTGAGGGAACACGTGAGACCCTGGCTGTCTGCAACAGCGGCATCATCTTGCAGCACACAGCAAGTCCCCAGCCCCTGGCAAGGACCTTTCTCCAAGCCCTTCTCAGCAGGTGGGAGCTATCTCCAACTGCCCCAAGAGCCCAAATTCCCCACCCTGAGGTCTCCAGGCCCAGTGCTCCTGATTGGCACCAGCCCCACCGGCTCCAAACTTTGCTTCCAACCCCTCGATGAGGCTGGAGAAGCCGTGTTTTACCCCTGTGCAGCTCCTGGGACAGACCCAACCTTCTCCCTGCTGTTCAGCTCACGCTTGTGGCCTCGCTGAGCAGAGCCCAGCCAGTTTGGGAATGGCCACAGGCACCAACACGGCATGGAGCCCACGCTGGGCTGGTGTTATGCAAAGGCAGGCGGCAAAGAGCATTTCCCTCACCCGGCCGCAAACCCCAAAGCGTCATCTGCCCAACACAACCCTCCCCGCATCCCCTTGGCTTCCTCTCCCCCATAACAGGGGTGCCCAGCCCTGGAGCGGGCAGTTCGGAGGGGGGTTTGGGGGCCCGGTTGTGCCCGGCCGTGGCAGTGCCAAGGTGTCCTTGCAGACCTCCAGCTGTGGCACAGCAGGAGCCAAGAGCAGCACCCGTAGGGTGTTCTGCCACCCCAGCACGGCCCCACAGGCGGCCATGGGGACACGCTGCGGGTTAAACCTCGTCTCCTCCTCTTCGCTTGCAGCAGAGTGAAGCTCCTCGTAGGCTGAGGCTCCCCAGCCCACGTTTGGCCTCCAAGCGCATGCAGGGGGAGGCTGAACGAAGCCCAGAACTTGGGCTTTTGGCTTCAAGACAAACAGCTTCCTCACAAGGCCTTGAGGAAGATGAGTGACAACCCCGTTGTGGGATGGAGCTTGTGTGAAGAGTGACTTACCCGAAGGGCTGGAGGCATCTCTCTGGCGGGTTCCCCGTGCACGCTCGCACCCGACAGCCCCAGCTTCTTCTCCAGCGCCTGGTGGAAAACGAAAAGCGGAGACTCATCGGGGGAGCAGCAGCCGTGCGGCCGGTTTGCTCACGGGGGCCTCTGGCTCAACCATCTCACCGCTTCCCCTTTCCGATGGCACAAACCAACCCGCCTCTCCCATGCTGCAGCTCCTTCAGCGGCGGCCCCGGTGCTGCCCCGACGCTCGCTCCCACCCTCGCGGGGGTCGGGGCTCTGGGAGGGTCCAGCAGAATCGCCCAGGGGCTTTTGCACCCCGAAGCACCCGGTGCGGGGGCCCGGAGAGCCACTGAAGCAGCGATGGCTGCGAAGACAGCAATTGCCGCAAACTGCTTCCTGTTCCGTTCAGAGAAAAACCGCTTGGTGTGTGCCGTGAGAGCCCGCGGGCTCCTTGCACCATCGCTCGTTAGCCTCCTGCCAGGGCAGCGAGGCCTCGCACAGGGCTCCCATTAATGAGTCCTTCATCTTGGGTTGACCTTGGGCAGGAACAGAGACCCCGAAGCCCAGCAGGTCTCAGTCTGACGGGGGATGAAGCGACAGCAAAGCACAGACACGCCTGTGCTGGCCACAGTCATCCGTGCAGGTGAGAGACGGACACTTCAGCTCCCAAAGCGCGTGGGGTGAGGGCCGAGGCAGCGATGCCCCTCGCTGTCTGCGCTCTGGCAGGCAGAGCCCCCGGCGCGGCCCTTTGCTCCGTCCCAACAAGCCCCACGGGCCGCTGAGCGCACGCTCCTCTTCCCACCGCCCCGAGCACACGCCAGCCCCGGCCAAGCCCTAATCAGAACAAGATCCGCTCACACTCCAATTACTCAGAGACCGCAGCTTTGGCAGCCCTTGGAATAGCAATTACCCTGTGCTCCAGGAAACCGCAAGAGCAAAGAGGAATTAAGGTTTAATTTCTCTGAAGTCCACAAGAGCTCGATTAGTATCAGAGATCGGGGCTGCTCCTAAATACCAGGCAGCTGCTCCCGCTGATGGGATGGTGAGTTGTCCTCAGCTCAAATGAGGACAAAGTCTTCTCCTCCTGCCCAGGGTCTGACGTGGTTTGGGGGTTACCGAAGGGGCACCATGGCGGCAGCCTGGAAGAGCGATGAGGGGTAAGAGCAGGAGGGCTGGACGAGCCTCGGTGACTTCTCCACAGCATCCCGGGGAGCCTGGTGGGCAGCAAACCTCCCATGAGAGCACGGTCAAGTTGTGTGGCTTTGCTTAATTTTGCATTTTTGGATCCCCAGAGAACAAACCTGTGCCAGAAGAGGCAACTCCAAAACATCTTAAAATACGACTTTGTTTCTCGTCACTCCCACGGTGAGAGAACTGCAGACGGCCTTGGCCAAGGGCTGAAGGCCAGCCGAGCTCCGTGGTGGCCCCAAAAGCGGCGTGGGGCAGAGCAGGGCCGGCTCCGCTTGCCTCGTCCAGTCCTGCCTTCGGAGGCACTAGGTGGCATCAGCACCGCACATTTTCCGCTCAACCAGCACCACCATCTCCCTCCCAGCCCATCCCAGCCCTGGGCTGAGGAAAGAGGTACTGGGATGTGCGCTGGGGAGAGGGGCGGGAAGTGCAGGGAGGATTCACCTCCACGCCTGCGAAAAAGCAGCACTTCTTGCAAAAAGAAAATCGTGCTACTCATCCTTACAACAACTCATTGCGTGTGTCAGACGACATCGCTGGCTCCTGCCGAGGGGCAGGTCGGGCGCGGTGGAGAGCTGAGCTCCACGCTGGCCCAGGGCAGCCCCACACCCCGCGCTCCGGTCAGGCAGGGAGAGACCACGGCCAGGGCCAAGGCATGAAGGCACTGGGCAAACCCTGTGGGAGCTGGACAGACCCACAGGCAAGGAAATATTAAGCCAAAACTATTAATTCCAGCATCTGCATCACTGCAGCATCCCACCCGGCCGCCAGCCCCGCCGGGACCGGCAGCAGAGCCAGGCGGTGGCAATGCCACGGCTGCGAGGAACAACCCAACGCCCAATGGCTCTGCCGAGCGGAAGGAGAGCAGGAGAGCAGATCTTCACCGGCGGCTAAATCCAGTGAGAAGAATAGTAAGTGTCCCCCCACCTCGCTGGCGCAGCTGATCAGGAATTCTCGCCTCTGGGGAAACAAAACCAGTTAGAAAGATTTTGCGCTTCCAGTGTGGCCTGTGGCAGAACAGAAGGGGAGACGGTTCCCGGTGCAAACCCCGCTTACAGCTGCTCGGCCGAAGGACAGGGATAAGGCAGATCCTCAGACTTTTCATTGTTTTAAAAAATTGCCCGCGGAGAGGGAAGCCTGGGTGGAAGCAGCAGAAGGCCATCAGGGAGCAGCAGCTCTCGGGTGAATCCCTTCACCCATGTTCACCCGACGGCACGAGGCTGACGAGAGCCCCGCGGTGCGGACGCGGCCCAGCGCCGCTCGCCCAAGCCGTGGGCAGAGGAGTCAAACGGGCATCAGGCCACAAGCCTATAATTAGCAGATCGAGGTGTGCGTTTGTTTTTTTTTTCTTAACACCATTAATTTTGCAACTGAAAGTATTGGTTATTCCAAGCTACGAGTTCAGTGCCCTCTCTGTGGCAAAGCAGCACTCGGTGCTGCGCAGACAGCAGACACAAAATGAACAGTTATTCTTGGATAATTTATTCAGAATTTTAATATAAACAGTTAATTGTTCACTATTCTGACACACAGCAAGATTTTTTTTTCTTAATATTCAAAGATATTTTCTGTACATGTCACTGCTTGGCTCTTACATAGGAAAACATTGAAAAAATAAATCAAGGGGGAAGGTTTTTCTTTTTTTTTTTTTCCTTCCTTTTAAAAAAAAATCATGGCACATTTGATCCTTTATTTGAAACGAGGTATCTGTAATACCATTTGTACTCTGGAACCTTAGATATGAAGTGAGAAAAGTAGGAGCAGCAAGATTAAACAGAGAAAAAAACAAAAGACTTCACAGAAGGTTTAACACGTAACTGGAACTGCAGTTTGGGTGCAAGCAGAAAGCATTTGCTTTTGGCTGTGTTTGATAAAGCCGATGTCCAGCACCCCCAGCCATGCACGTCCTCAACCATAAACCCGTTTTGATACTCCAAGAATAAAACCGTTCCCCGAACTGAAGCAGAAGGAAACACTTTTCCTGTTTAAATAAGTTCCTGTCTTCTCAGATTTAGAAGGGGCTGAAATTCTGAATGTCTAAAATTCACCAGCAGCCGGTTTCCACGGGCCTCAGTTACGGGAGAAGCATTTGGGAACTCAGATGGTGGAAGCGTCGCTGGACGCTGCCAGGAAAACCCGGATTAAGAGCAGAGCTTTGGTATCGAGTCCAGCTCTGATCTCAGTCATCAGCCCCGAGCTCAGGCTTTACTGGTGACGCTGGGACAGGGGCTGGGACTCAGCCGGGCGAGCGCGGCTGTGCCCACACTGAAACTCTGCTGATGGCTCCTCTTTAGCTGCGGGAACGGCCCCGGGTCCCCCGGCCGCCCTGAGCCGCTCCCGCGGGGACCTCGGGGCTGTTCCCTACCATCGGCTGGGACACCGGACTCGGAACGAAACGACTCCCAGAAACATCATTTCTTGCAGATTGCAAATCTGTTGGCAGAAATATAACAACGCTGGAGGAGTTAATACTAACTTTTATTATACAGTATTCAAAAAGTCATTTCCCTACCTGTCCCCTTATAGCTTGCATCGTGCTGCAGTTAATTTGCTGAAACTGCAAGAATAAGTGCTTACTTTTGAGAAGGACAAGCGATTTCATTTTAAGAAGAAATACACATTTAATGACAGCAGATTTGATAAAAACGGTAGCTTTAGAATTGCTTTTGAACAGTCGGGTTCTCCAAAAGCCGATGGTCCGACTGGCTTCACCCTTGTGACGCTGGGGACGAGGCGAGCCGGAGCAGAGCAGGTGGAACACGTCGGTGCTCTGACAGCGACACCCACACACAGAAGCCCAGCAGAGGCAACACAGAGCCCAGCAGAAGGTAAGAAAAAGGCCAAATTCAATTAAGTTCATACAAAGACCAAACCAATCTCATTTTGAATTTCACGTATTTCTCAACCAACTATTTCTCGATTCCAATCCATTCAACAGCTCCTTTCCCTGCACCACGCGCACAGGGAACGACGCGGGGCATCGGCTGTCGGGCGGAGGGGAGGGGGTCCCAGCCGCTGCCGTGCCACCGGCGCTGCGAGCGCCCCCGTGACCGTGGGCAGCTCCGAGGGACGCGGCCAGGGCATCAGAGGGTTTATCCGCAGTTTCTTGCTCACTCCAGGCTCTGGACCGATCTCACAAGGATCACGGGAGCACCTAGCACAGCCTTGAGAGTAAGTTGTGGTTTGGTTTTTTTATGGCACAAAGATATTTTACTTTCTGACTTGTAAAACAAGATTCCAGTCTTGGTATGAGGAATCACTGCTCGCAGTGAAGGGCCCAGAATACCTCAGGGTCCGTCTTCGTATCACAGTGACGTTAAGAGGGAACGCGATGGCCTCTCTCCCTCCCCAAAACGGAGGCTCAAGAATAAGTGACGCAGCACCCGTCCTGCTCCTGTCTTTTCCTACTCGCCTTCATCCTTGTCAGGTCAACACCACAGCAAGTGACTTTGAGATTCTTCCAAAGAGATACCAACATTATATGCAACATACTAAAATTAAGCGAAGTGTCCCATCGCTATAATACAAATTGAGGAGACAGACACAGTACCCATAAATTAAGAGTACCCTTTAGCAACCTCACAGCAGCCTCTTCCACCCCAACACAGCTGCTTTATGACCAACAGAAAACATTCTCCTTGCAGCGTGGTCTAGTTCCTATCACCTTTCCTGGCACAGAGTTTACGTTATTAGCTCTTCTATTTTACGACACAATAGAGTATGTGCAAGCAGCCAACAAGGCAGGTTTCTAACCTAGCAGCCAAGCTCTGCAACGCCGCGCCGTACTGCAAGAGAAGGACCAGATTTGCAAGAGGCGTTCAGGAAGTGGCAATTCAACGTGCAAACGCTTCTGAGAAACCTCTCCAGCCTCACGCTTCAAACACCTGCTAATAAAAACACAGCAGAGCACAGAGAGCTGTTTTTATACCTCCTGCTTCACCAGCTTTGGAGATAGTGAACCTCTGGCTATTGTTGGCACCCTCCCCGTCCCCAGACCACGCGCAGGAGGCTCCAGCGGCTCCTCAACAGTTGACGAGTCCGTCCTGCTGCGAGGGGGAAGTTCTCTGCCCACAATGGGCAGGATCCGACCCTCCAACAAAAGCTGCCTCGAGAAGAGAGGGAGCTTCCCACCCGCCGGTCAGGGCTGCCCTCCTCCAGCATCCTCCTCCAGCATCCTCCCTGCGCTACCACCTGCCGCCTCCTCGTCACTCCGCAGCAGCGACTGCTCCTGCTCCCGCTGCAGCTGCGGAATTCTCACCCCGACGGGGATCTTCCCGGAGCAAACAGCAGCAGCTCCCCCGATGGAGGCACGGCCCGCACCTTCCTGGGCAGGAGCCCTTCGCAACGCCCCACACTGAGAAGGTTTTGTCGAGCACGTGCAATCTCAGCTTGTACGCAACCCCCGGTGCCTCTGAACAAGCATTGGCGAGATCCCGGGGAGGGATTTCGGCATCCCCAGGGTGAGGTTCTTCCACCAACAGAGACCAAAGTGTCGGCTGTGGGCTGGGAGTGGACGGTTTTCCAGAAGTGAGAGCTGGGCTTTACAAATGATGTTCATTTATTCTTCCTAATTCTACAGTTCAGCAAGTGCAATCTTTAACAGCCACAAGTGGCAACCGCTAGTGTTATTTTTTTGTTTCTAAAAAGGGGAAAAACGATCTCCTCACTAGTACCGTACACCTTTCCTCACCCTTGGCACAATGCAAGAGGATGACTGGAATAATCTTTGGGCGCAGCATTGGGTATAAACAACTGCTCCGCGTGGTGCAGAGTGAAGATGACGCCAGGAGCCAGGTGAAAGCACTGCCTGGCCACAACACAAGTCCCTCGTTCAGTGATCCGAGTGCTGCAAATCGCGTGCACCCAGAGGGCCAACCAATATCAACTAAATTTCAAAGCCAGACCCAATACAAGGTTCCAAGGTTTGTTTATAGAAAAGATCTTCTTTTCCCACAGTTACGATCACTGCAATTTCAACTGTCATCGAAACGAGGACATGCCGGGAAAGGTTTATTTCAGGAGGTCCCATCCCACCGGCAGGAGCCCGGATCACCCGCGCGCAGCCAGAAGGACAGTGACCAAGACGCCCCCGTCCAACTGCAGCGCCGAGGGCTGGGCACAGTCCCTGCTCCGGACAGAAGCGCTCCGCTCCTCTCGGTTCACCAACGCCCCAACATTTAAATGGCTCTTTTGTTCTCTTTTTTTCCTTTATCACAACAGAACTAAGAGGATGATATCAAACTATCAGATGCAAATTTGTAAATCGGTTCCTTTGGTCGCTACCACTCAGGTTAGCGATAAACAGTGACGAGCCGTTCTCCTACCCCTTCCCTTCGGTGAATGGTCCCTGGTATTGGAATCAGCTGATATTGATTTTCCCTGATCCACAATAGGTCCAGACCAGAATATTTAAACAGGTTCAGAGGTGCGTAGTATTAAAAATATCCTTAAGAAACACTGAGGTAGACTGCACCAGAACAGGACAAAAATAATCCCACCACATCCACCTGCCAAGATTTTACAGATACAAATTTACATGGTCTGTGTGTTTAAGAAAACAAATTGTTTGTTGTTTTTTTTCTTTTACAGTGTTTTATATATTAAAATAAATAAAAAAATTCTAATAAGAAAAATTTCTCTTCCTTAGAAAAGTGTGAGAATATGTCTTCTTTCCTGCAGTGTGGTACAGAGCTGCTAAACAGTTACGACTTTGTAAAGCAGAAGAAATGTAAACGAGGCCTTTTGAAATCGAAGGTTCTTACCCATGTCTGGACTGTCCACCTGCCATCCAACTTTGTGAGCACCCAGCACCCTCCACCTTTGGCCGAACCGACCCCATTCACCCAGCGCAAAGGCCCTGCAGCTCCTGGGGGTGCTCAGGGTCCGTCGTCCTCCCCTGCCGTCGCACCCATGGGCTGAGCTACGGCGCGGCAAAGCGGAGCGGAGCAGATCGAGAGGCGCTTCCCACCCAGCTCCAGCCGCTCTCCTGCGGCCACAGGGAGAGCCCGGCAGCACCGCCCCGCCGGGAACAAACAGCCACACACCAGCTCGGCTCCCCACTCGCACTGAGTCGGGAGAAGCTCCTTTCCTCCTGGCAGAGAGCACAAAAGGCTCATGGACTTCGCCAGGAGGAAAAGCCGAGGACCGAGCATCTCTCTCCCCTTTTGAAACCACCTCCTGCATGACAAGGGCCTGCAACATCCATCACCTTCACTTCTTGCTCTAGGGCTTCTCCCTGCCAGCACGCGCCCTCAGCACCACCAGACACATTTAGTTTCACAATTATTTTCTCACATCTTATGCTAATCGGTTCTGTTTTTTACGCAAACAGCAGCAAAACAAAGCACAGTCCAGAAGACGAAAGTTGACGTCCCGAGGAGCTGAAAGCAGTGGCTGAGGCAGGCACCCCGGGGAGTCTGCGGGACGCAGCGCGGGTATCTCAGGAAAACATCGAAGGCCCGCGGGCAGCACGAGGCCAGACGCCGGAGCAGCAGCAGACAGGCAGCGGGTACTAACCACAGTCACGTTCAGCTTCTGCTCGACGTGCAGAGCCAAGAGCCTCGAGCTCTCCCCCCTTCACATTGGCTTTAGTGTCTCTTTTTTGCGTCAGGGTCCTCCCCTCTTGCCGCTGCTCCTGTGGCACAGCGCGCGCAGAAGGCAAAGCCGGGGACGCGGGGGCACAGGAGCAGCAGGACCGGGATGTTCCGGTGTCCTTCAGCCCCCAACAACCAAAGTCCCAACTACTTTATCTCAGGGCTTCGGCTGGAGGCAGCTGACTGCACTGGATAAATCAGGGAACTGCATTAGAAAGCCTTGTCAAGTATAAACTCAACATGTGCTTTGTAGCTCCTGAAAGGGTCATCGGCTAAAATTAGTTCATTCTGAAATCTTTGGACCACTTTAAGACCAAACAATCCCCCAAATTCTCCCCTCCCCAAAAGGATCATAAACAGTCAATAATTTATATGAAGCTAAAATTTAAACCAAAGACATTTTTAAATATGTTACAACAAACAATATATATACTCAATGCTGTAAGGACAGAAAACTCCGTATCTCAGGTCAGGGGACTCCTACTTCGTTTGGTCTTGAAAGTACCCACAAATCTCAGATTTCTGCTCCTTTGGCTCCCAGCACATTTTCCTCATTTGTTAATGAGAGAAAACCTACTCCCAAGAGTCCTTAGTATAAAAATAATCTGTTTAGGATTCAGTCACTCCAGGGAAATGGGAAGAAAGATAAGTACACGCTTCCGAGAAGAGGAAAGCTTCTGTGAGAACATACAAAACTTATGTACAAAAAAAAAGAAGCGTATATTTTGCTATATATATACACCCCACATATATATACTGCACACACACATACGCACACGCACGCACCCCTGGGATTTAACCCATTTAAAAAGTATGAAAGCAGCAGCTATTGGTCAATCTGAGGATCTGGCGCGTCCGACTGCTGTGTTGAATCCTTCAGCTGTAGTGAAGACTATGCCTGAAAGCCTGGAATTCTACTGGAAATGCTTTTTGTCCTGCAGGAGTTTTGTTCCGCACCATTAACGCTGTAGCTCAGATACCAGCAAATTTCACGTCTTTTGTTGGCAAATGTGGATGCTCCTCCTTCAGTTTAACTTACATGGTTGCTTCCTGTTTTGAAACCATGGTTACAGAAGGGACAGCAGCCATGGAAACCTCTTCCATTTATGTTCACAGATAAGTCCACTGACAACCAGTCAACTTGGCAAAAAAAAAAAAATAAAAGAAAAGTATTAATCATAAGATGATTAAAAATCTGAAGAGTTTGTAGATCTGTGTCATACACTGTGGCAGCAATAACAAGAGTCCTGAGATTTGTGGAGGGGAAAAAGCAGACACAACCCTTGGGCCAAACAGGAAGCGTTAGGAAGGACTTGACCTGGGCATGGAGAGAATCCGCCCGTTTTTCTTGCCACCGTTCATGTGAGTGTAAGGTATGTGCTCTTCATAGTTCCCCTTGAGGGCCATGGAGGGTCCGTTGTCCCGCCCCAGGACTTTGTCCCTCTGCGAGTATGAGGAGGGATCGAGGGGAATGCTCTCCATGTTCTCGAAGTCCATCTCGTACTCCTCCGTTTCCAGGGGTTTATTCTCCTCACTGTAGAAGAACGAGACCTCGTGGAAGCTGGGGTGCAAGTCCTCCTTCAGCATCTCGATGATCTCGATGAAGGTGGGGCGCATTTTCGGGTTGTACTGCCAGCACATCTGCATCAGGCTATGCCTACACCAGGAGAAAGAAGAGTCAGGGGCAGGAAGAAACAGCTTCACGTAGGCAGGGCTGGCCCAGACCAAGACCGTGTCCGTGTCAGACCACCCAGCACACACGCTCCTCCTCTGACACTCCATCCCACTTGTTTGTTCTCTTTCCAGTCTCCGTATTTGCCTGCAGATCCTGACACTCCTTTTTCTCTATTTCTGTCTAGATCAAAAATTCCTTGCAATTCCTTCAATTGTTCTTAACTCGGCTTCCGAAGGAAACGGGCCTGCACTTCACATGCTCTGTGTAAGCGCACACATACTCTGTGTATGGAAGCGCTTATAGCCAGGTCACAATTTTTTAATTCATTCAATTTTAATTTTAACCCAGCCTGAGAGATAACAAAGCTCCTAAAACTTCAAGGAAAACAGGAGGTTGTGCAGAGGACAGAGGTCCTTTAAACATCCCACCCAAAAGACAGGCTGCGGCAAGAGGTCACGTGTTATCAGACGCCACGGAGAAAGAACTTACAAGTACAAATAAAGTTTCAAACTGGGGTTGGTAACTGGCCACGGGAGACAAGTGGCCAGGACAGCAGGCTTTCTCCGTAAGGACACTCACAAAACATGTTTATTTTTTGACTCTGGAAGTGCTGTTTTGGCCAGACGCGGGCTGGGGTAAGAGGTTCCCAGGTTGCCCCTCACGGCAGCATCCTGCTTCAGCAGCGGCTCCTCACACCCTTCCGTCAGAACGCCCGAGCCCGGGTTAAACAGTTAGTAACGGGATTTTTTTAATTACTCTGACAGAAGCGGCTCAGGGAGCATCTGGGCGCGCAGCCGTGCGGGCAGACCCGGGGACGCAGCAGCCTCCAGACGGGAACGTCACGAGCAGCTGCAGGGAATAACCCTTCACCCCGGGGCGGGAGAAGGTCTGGCTGCAGCGTGCGATCCCTGCGAGGTGCTTCTCCCTGTCGTCACACAGTGCCCTCTCTTCCCCCTAACCCTGCAGGCAGCCCAGCCTTGAATTTAAGTGGGGCAATGAGTCTGCAACAGAAATGAAAAGGCCTCGGACATGATAAACAGCTCTTGGCTCGGCACAGCATTCTCCTGCCTCTCCCTCCTCACTAGCTATAAATTGGATTTCTGAAAATCAGCGGTAAAACGTTGCTCTAATTCTCAAGACTGTTCAGGTAGTAGATAGAAATAAATGACAGCAAGCCTCAGCAGACCTGGATGAACAAGCTGCTCTCCAGCCTCTGTAGCCACATGGGTGCAGACAGTGGCCAGGCTTTGCCACGTGACATAAGCCAACTGCCACCCACTAGTCTGGAGTGGAGGAAAAGCATTTTGTTTGGGCAATTCATACAGCGCTTATTTGTATTTTAAGCTTTTCCTGTGCTTTGTCCTTCCTTCTCTTGAACCTGTACTCACGAAGTAAGGTCCACGTTGGTTTAATTTCCCTTCCAGTGCAACAGGCTGGCTCAGGTCCTGAACCCCTGGACCACTACGGATGTGCTGGTTGAGTTTCTGAGAGGTGGCTCACGAAAGTCTGTTTTGCTCTTCCCCAAGAGAGAAGGGCTAAGAGGTGCCACATGTCGGGCCACCTTTGTTGGCCACACTTCAGGCAATGAGCGCGGCTTGGTCGATTGTCCCTGGCTTTACTACTTACAGCCTCTCTGGGCAGCTGTCCGGCTGATCCAGGTACCCCCCATCCATCACAAACTTTAGCACCTGCTCGTTGGAGAGCCCCTGGTACGGCTGCTCTGCTAAACTGCTTATTTCCCAGAGGACAACGCCAAATGACCTGAGAGAGAGAGAGAGAGAGAGAGAAGACTCCTGGTGAGAACAGAACATCCCGGAGAGCTACAAGCGATAGCCTTATCTTGAAGAACACATACTTTAAAAAAGCACCACTATATTTTTTATGAAGAGGGTCTCAAAAAAAGAGTTTTTGTTTTGTGTGTACTCCGAGGAAGTCAGCAACTCCCAATTTAAACCGTCCGTGTTGAAACAGTGAGCTCTTGAGCCAGAGCCCACCGGGGATCGCAGAGTACAACTCACCACACGTCGGAATAAGCAGTGAAAACGCCATCCTTCAATGATTCGGGTGCCATCCACCGCACGGGCAGCAGCCCTTTGCCTCCCTTACGGTAATAATCCGTCTCGTAGATATCTCTGGTCATGCCGAAGTCTGAGAAAAGCAATTGGGACGTGTTACATGTCTCTCCTTCCACGCTCTTCTCACTGTGCAACATCTCCAGGTGAATGTTTCCTGCCTTTGACGCCAGGCTATTGTCACCCCCCCGTCAGCCTCTTATGGCCCAACGTGCTGCCATTTGTCACCTGGTGATTAACAGTCAAAACATTTTCCTTTTCCCCGCGTTTTTGATACGAGCCATGACAGAGACTCCAGAGTTAAAATCTTTAATGACAGCTTCTATTCTAAACATGATTTTTATTCACCCCCTGTAAGTAAAACAGAGCTCTCTGCCCTGAGATCCCACTGCCTGGGCTTTAAGTCCAGAGAGGTTGAAAAAACCACCAGGCTGTGGAGTTTTCGTTTATTTTTAAATGTTATATTTACTTATTTCTAAAAGAGTTTGGGTTAAAAACTGGTTCTTGTGGAAGATAAATGACTTTTAAAAGGCACGTGACCTAACGAGACGATTATCAAC
The DNA here is from genome assembly GCA_013396915.1 of Stercorarius parasiticus. Lineage (NCBI taxonomy): Eukaryota > Metazoa > Chordata > Aves > Charadriiformes > Stercorariidae > Stercorarius > Stercorarius parasiticus. Next base: position 165,810 of record VWZL01005849.1, read on the forward strand.
ACTTGGTTTGTTGTACCCAACACCTTCTTTGTCATAATTCTCATGAAAGCAAAGAACAGTGAGATAGCTCCAGGCAGCTTAGTCTGGAAAGGCAATAAACTTTTTGGACAGAGGTTTGAGAATAGAGAAGGTTGAGAAAAGCCCCTCTGGCTCTAAGGGAGATGATTTTTCTGACTAAAGTCCAGACAATTCTTTCACAGGGAAGAGAAAGAGGAAAGTCTGCTGCATTTCCAAAGGGAGCCAGTGAAATCCCCTGTGTTTGCCGCACTGGTCTGGGGCTTCCCATATTTGCCTTTACAACAAATATGACCCATGGAATTACCTTCTGATCACACACTACATACCTCCGATTTTCACAGTGAAGTCTTCTGCAACCATACAGTTCCGAGCCGCAAGGTCTCTGTGAACAAATTTTTTGGCATTCAGATAGGCCATGCCATCGGCGATCTCTGCAGCCATCTGGATCATTTCTCTCAGCGTTGGTGGCGGACGACCAGGGTTATTCTACAATAAATAAGAAGAAGTATTAAAAACCAGATCAAGTTAGTCCGTTGCACAACAGACTCCCTTCTCTCCTGTCTTTACCTCAGCATCAGGTCTCAAAGAGCGAAGGTAACTTTTCAAATCTCCATGTGCCATTAACTCCATGACCACCAGAGTCGGTTGCCCTTTTGAGACCACCCCAAGGAGGCGAACCTGGAAAATAAAGACAGAAATTCCTTCACGGTTGTGTCCAAACGCGCTGGGCAGAGCCCAGCTATGGAAAGAGGGGGATGTAGCAAAGCCAGCATCCCCTGAACAAGAGCTCCGAACAGCACCGCAAAGCCCTGTCGTGGCGAGTTCTGAAAGATGCATTTATAAAACATGACGTGGAAAGATCCCAGCTCTTTTTGATCAGCCGTCTCTGCAGAAGGGCTGCTTTTGTAAGCTGAACGCCAAGCTTTGAAAGCACCAAAGACCCATTAGTTATGTGACGGGACTTGCTCATCATCCGAGGCACCCAGAGACACTTACCACATGATGGCAGCTGAACCCTTTCATCACAGAGGCTTCATTTAAGAACTCGATGCGCTCGCGGAGGCTGGCTGATTCGTTAACAGTTTTCACGGCTACGCGAGTCTCCGGCTCTCCCTTCACGATGTCCTTGGCGATTCCTTCGTACACCATGCCGAAGGAGCCCTGGCCCAGCTCTCGGAGGAGAGTGATCTTGTCTCGTGGAACCTCCCATTCGTCAGGGACGTAGACTATTGAGCAGAGAGAAATGTTTCTGAATTGAGCAAAGTATCTTTTGAAAGACATTTCTGCAGCAGCCTTGTGTAGCGCTGCCACGGGATGCTACGGGTATAAATTTCAAAAAAAAAAAAAAANCCCATACTGCTGCACTGCCTGAATGACCGGAGAAGAAATAAGGCACCGGAGGAAGCCCTCATTGCTCTCACCATCACTGGTGCTGAGATACTCAGGGTTAGAGGATGCGTAGAGCGGTCCGGTTGGTCCTTCGGTTTGTCTGGAAGAGAGACACAAATTCTTCAGCACGTTTGCCGAAGGCAGTTTGATTAATTCCCAAAGCATGCAGCAAATACAAACTGTCCCGATTTCCAAAGACACAAAATATTTCCTAAACTAAATTAATGTTGCAATCACTATCTAAATTAGAAAATAAACACAGAGTTACTTCCAACAAATAAACAAAATCTTTGGATATAAGTTTTGCTTGTTCTGGTGGAAACAAAATTGCACTCACCTCTTTTTCACAAGGACGTATGCAGCTCCAATAATTCCAGCAATAATTATGGCAAAAATAATCGGAACAATTATAACAGCAATATTAGGCTGAGCATTCACTAAGAGAGAAAAAGAGAGAGCTGGAGGTATTATACAGGTCCAAAATCCAAGTCTTTTCCTCAATCAAATCTCCCCCTTGAACAAACGGGAACAAATAGGGAACTAGAGGCTATTTCAGATACAGAACCCGGGGCTGGTCAGAACGAGAACTCATGAAGAAAAGTCCTATGTTTCTAGGTAATTTCAGTTTCTTGAAAGTAGATGGACTGGTAAATATTTTATGCCCCCCTATAGTTCCCCGTGCACTGCTTGCTAACCCCCGTCTTCCAAAAATAACCTGGGTTTCTATCAGGAATTAAGTGTTGGGGAAAAAAAACGAACTCACAATAATCAGCCACATAAAAATAGGTAGGTTCTGTCCATGAGCCGTTTCCAGCCAGTGATGTAGCTCGTATGCGGACGCTGTAGTTTCCAGGCTGGAGTCCACGGAGTTTGCAGCCCTGCTCATTGGCAAAATGCTTACGGGAGACGCAGTAGTGTGCTTCCTGCGGAGGAGGGAAGAGGAAACCTGCCTTACGCTGCCTCCGCAACAGCCCCGAGCTCTGCAACAGCGCACTGGGACTCCTACCTCACCTCCCTGTCTGGCAAAGGTACACAAACAGGGCTTTCACACGCTCAGGTCTTTTCCAATAGAGCGGTTTGTCCTGGATTTGCATTTTACAGTTTAGCAGTTCAGATTACAGAGCACATATGCCATTTGCTGTACGAGACCTCAGCCCTGAAACCGGAGCCGGGCTGGCAAACGCTCCTGCCCGCACGGCGCTGGCACGCTGCAGGGCAGCCGGGCTGCCCACCGGCTCGCGGGCTGCCCAGCGCCTTCCTAATTTCTGTCTAAGCAACTGACATTCAGATGCCTGTTTTCTATCCTTCTGCGACATAAAATTCCTAAAAAAGCTCCCTGCAGAAAGCTGGCAAATTAGATACGTTGATCTGGCAAACAGGCACCAGAGAGACGGATTTTTATTTGTTGGTGTCGCCGCAGACAGACTTCCAGAGGACAAAAACTCGCCAGTAAAGTTTTACGTCACGCTGGTCGATGCACAAGGAAACCAGACAGGACAGAACACCACATGCACAAGGACTATTAAAGACTGAATAGTCCTGGACTCCCAGGCGGAGGTCTTTCTCCAAACATGCTGCGTTAAGGGACAAGCAGAAATTCTCACCTCTGTCTCCCCAAGACGTCCGTAATTCACTTCATACAGCACAATAAGACCATTTGGCTCCTTTGGTTCCTGCCACTTCAAATGCACCGTATTTTTTTCAACCACTTCATGGGTAACTGGACCGACGATGTCATCAGCTTTGGCTAGAACCAAGGGCATGATTAATCATAGTTTTATTTCGTGTCTGGCAAAATTCGAAACTGCCAACACCTGGGGAGACCTTCCAGCCCCTTCCAGTCCCCAAAGGGGCTCCAGGAAAGCTGGGGAGGGACTCTGGAGCAGGGAGGGGAGCCATGGGACGAGGGGGAAGGGTTTTACACTGCAAGAGGGGAGACTGAGAGGAGATCTGAGGAGGAAATTCTTGGCTGCGAGGGCGATGAGCCCCTGGCCCAGGTTGCCCCGAGAAGCTGTGGCTGCCCCATCCCTGGAGGGGTTCAAGGCCAGGTTGGACGGGGCTTGGAGCAACCTGGGCTGGTGGGAGGCGTCCCTGCCCAGGGCAGGGGGTGCCACTGGGTGGGCTTTAAGTTCCCTCCCAACCCAAACCATTCTAGGATTCTCTGATAACACTTCACCTATCGTCCTTTCCTATCAGAACACAAGGAGAGCATCAGTCCTACACGACGTTTCTGTATTGCAGCTGGCTCCCAGAGGAAAGGCAGCATTTTGAAAACAGCCATCAACCCAAAGCAAAGCTCAGGGAGATAATTAATTACCTTCCGGCATGGTCCTGGCACTGACATAAGCTGCAACACTGCATCGGGATTCCTGAGCATCATGGTTACAGGCGTGGAGCTCAATGCGATACCCGGTGAAATGCCGCAGCCCTGAGATAACCAAAGACTCCTTAAACCGGACTTTTTCAAAAGGTTTCTGTTCCTCTGCGTTCTCGGATGCTGCTGCAGAATTGTTCGGAGAGGATGCGATGGTGGGTATCACCACAGTGGCGTTTGCCACAGAGCCAAGGTCTCTTCGTTTTCTCGATGGCCTATTAAATAATAACAGGTTACAATTTTATGTGTTATTTTCAATGTAAACACATTCACCTGAAAAGGAAGAGTTCAAATGGCTCAGAGCGCCACCGAAAACGCAAATTCAAGCCTCATATTTGCAATGCAATAAAGAAATTCAGGACTTTTTTTTTATAAAACCCCCCAAGCAATCTGTCTCACCCCCTGTAATGCACACGGCTTTCTAAAATCAGGTATCCCCGAGACTCCTTCCCTGCACAGCTTCATACAGGGGAAAAAGGCCCTCAACCAACCAACAGGTCTAAAGCATTTGCTTGAGAATGGAAGTTCTTTTAGATCCTCCCAGCCGAACACAGCTTTGCCAGGCTGCCTCACGGATGCCTTGCAGAGCGCTGCAATGCTTCGGAGTTCATCTGCTCCACATTCTAGCTTCCAGCAAGCGAGGTCACATCACAGCCCCCAACCTCAGATGTGCCACACGTCCCAGGTGTCATAAACTTGCATTTATAAAGTATAAGACCAGTTTTCCAGCTCACAGAGACAGATAATTTTAACCTTTTCCTGAGAGACCAAATCTGTTACGTCCTTTTCAACAGGTGCATTCAAAACTCACGGGTTAGATTACATATTAGTTGTACGATTTTGTTAACCAAATATTGCCTCTCAAATTATTGCGCTTCAGTCTGAAAATCAGATTTTTGCAGTTGTAAAGCCAGAACCGGCAGCAGGATCCTGTCAACTCCCCTGTTGGCAAGTGAGTGCCACTGGTCAACTTTAATGTCAGATTCTGTCAGTAAATAAACAGAATCAATTCAACAGAATTAAGAACCATCCACAGATTTAATTTTCTTGGGGGGCGGGGGGGGCAGAGAAAAAAAAGGAACAAGTACCAAAACAAAACTCCCCATTCTAACACTTCACGTCCTGCCACACATTCGCCACGAGGAATTCCAGGTTGGGAAGTAACCAACGTGGTGAATCAGTAATAGCATTTAGTTACACAAAAGGAATTAATGCCATTTGAAAAGCGGACCATGTATTTTAAGAGGATGACGATCTTTTTTTGTGTGTGCATGTGCGCGCAGCTATTAAAGGGTACAAAGAGTGACCTGAACTGAACCCACACTTGAGGCATCTCCAGTCTCTAAAAATGTACCAAGCTGTTGAAGCAAATCTTTGCTGCTGAACCGACCTTTCCACTGCCACCCTCTGAGGACCAGGCAAATGATTGGCCAACTGCAGCTACACGGGGCATGGAGAGACCGGGTCCCTGCCACCCCCAGCTCCGTTCCCCGCTGGTATTTTCCCCTCAACCGTCAAACGCAACCAGCTGGAAAGCAGATTTTAAGATTTCCTCAAACTAAACCTCGGGCTGTACAGGACGACGTAAGATATTCATCCACCTGATGAAAAAACGGGATGCCAAACGGCACGTTCAGCAGAGCACACTCCAGTTCTTGGTCTTCTCTTTCTCCAATTACTAATTAACTCATTTTGGAGCCGCTGCTATCTCAGCTTGTGCATTGTTCTGAACAGTGTCCCCTAACAATGGGGCAGAGTTCAGAGACCCCGGTCGGCGTCGTGCCACCTCGCTCCTTTGGAAGGAACCTTGACGGTCAACCAGAACCTTGTTTGGACTTACAAGCAAAGCTCCGCGCCACTGTTTACAAAGTGTGGATTCAGCTGTTCCTCACGTTTAAGAGAATTTTGTTTTTCCACAAGTAAAACAGTAATTTGACCACTGATGCAACACAGGCTAAAATGCAGGAATGACCTCTTCCTTCCCAAGTAACAGACAGCAAGAAAAACTTCAGAAGCTGTAAACCCCAACCTTCCCCTATTTATTATCCTGGATTTGCAGCAATTTTCTTGCCAAATTCTCTGTATTTTCAAACATCTGATGACTTCCCATAGCTGTTCCAGTGCAATTTTCATTACGGCCATTCAGTAGCTCCAGTGACCTCCCCTGTGAAACACTCGCATTCAGGCTCCCTCTGCTCCTACTGCCAGAGACTGGCAGCGTCTGATGGCTCTCGCTTCGCCGAAGGACGGAAGTGACAACTCATCACACGCAATGGCCTGTGCTGGGGGATTTTAAAGACGCGTTACCTAGCTTAGGCTACATTTTTCCACACACCTGTGTGGAACCAGCAGAGGAACAGCTGGCCCGTCTTCCCCCTCCTGCTGGCAAAAGCATTTATATTTTTGTCTGTACAATTAAGTGGATTGAACTGGGAAACCCACAAAAAGAGACTTTAATGTGAGCCATTTCCCAGATCTCGTTCCCTCTGTAACCCACTGGTATTTGTAATGGCACAAGTATGTGTGACAGAGAGAGGACAGGGACAGCCAGAAGAGTGAGACTGCTGCTTCTGCAGTAGCGATGGTGGAGAGTATACAGGAAATCACATCCTGAATAGCAGCCGTTTAGGTCCCCTCTGCCTCTCAGGACTTTTATTACTTTTGAAATCTTTCCACGCTTTCCACAGAATCACGGAGTGGCTGAGGTTGGAAGGCACCTCTGGAGATTGTCTGATGCACCCCCTGCTCAAAGCAGGGGCAGCCAGAGCAGGCTGCTCAGGACGGACCGGGGCTGGTCGGGTTTGAGTATCTCCAAGGATGGAGACTCCACAACCTCCCTGGGCAACCTGTTCCAGCGCGCAGTCACCCATTTGCTCCAACCTGTGCAAAACGTGTTCCAATGTAAGAGCAAATAACACAGGAAAGAAGAAACAAAGCATCAGCCTCTGATGGCCACTTTGTTCAGCTACAAAGGGAGGGTACAAAGCACGTGGCGTAAAGATACCCGCGAGCTCCGACTGGGAAGGTGGGTATGGCAAGAAGCATTTAGAAATTTTTAGTTTGCCTTGCCAGTGCCAGAGCAAATTAACCCACGAGACCTGCGATGGTATCCCCTAGAGTAATCAACCACGCAGATGGGGAAGGAACAGCTGCTGTGGTTTCCAGCGGGGCTCTCAGCAAGTCAGGGGAGATGAAAGCTGGCCTGCGGCAGAGCCTGGTATGGAGCGGGCACTGCACAGGGGTCAGAGAGCTGGGACCAGGACGGGAGGAGAAAAACGGTATGTGGAAAACAAGGAGACAAGAGGTAGGAGGAGTAACTTCTCAACTGCTCTGTCTCCTGCACCCCTGCCATCTCATATTCCCTCATATTCTCAGCTGTGAGATTCCTCTCCGTGACTGGCAGAAGGTTTCGTATCGCCAGAGAGGTCAATAAACTACCAGGAGCTACAGAAAAAGCACCTGAAGTAAAACATGCTTCATCTTCAGTTGGCAGGCTCTGGACAGGCTGCCCTATGAGCAGGCAATGGGCACAGCAATCACAGGAAAACTAATTCTACTTTACGTTGCCGCAGCCTGGAGCCTGTCAGAAAAGACAAGCAGGAGGCATGCCAGCAGGAAGGTATCTCTACTGCTGACTTAAAACAGGAAAAGGGGCTTGTCTTAAAAGGATTAGTTAGCCTAGGGGAAGTGGAGATCTCTTCCTTAGCAGGCTGACAAGGTGGCACATCCTGGTGATTGGTTTCTTCCTAAAATACATACCCCAGAAACCGGCCTGAGAAGCATCCCGGGCTGGCTGCACAACAAAATTGGGAAAAAAAAAGAAAGAGAAAAAAAGAAAAAAAAGAAAAAAAAAGAAATCAGATTGTCAGAATTGTCTGCCTACATCAAGAGGAGTCTGGCTTTTGTACATGGCTTGGTTCTCCTCTGCTTTTGAGTATGTTGTGTCCTGGCATCGTTTTGCACACTGAAACTTGTCCTTGGGGTCAGCACTGACAGCGAAGGAACAGCCCAAGGAGCGACTCTGCACAAGCTTCCCGGGGACAACTGCAGGCATCACACCAGGCTGGCAGAGAAGAGACACTGTCTGCTAAGGCACTCAATAGCAAAAAACGTTCAGTGCAGTAACGTAGTTTTTGTCAAGCAGCTGAAAATAAACATTTATTAGCTAAGGGCGGTAAGCAGAGAATAAATTTAGAGCACAAAATGCATGACAGTGAAGAGGGTAAATCATTACAGACTCTAACCTGATTCCCAGAGCTTCCTCTGTGAGTTGCATATGAAGTGCGAAGACATTCAACACCACTTAATGTGACACTGTGTGTGCCATTCAAAACAGGACATTCACCACCCACAGCAGTTGCATTCCTCATGGTATTGGAGGTATTTCCCAGACTAAGTGCAAGGAAGACCGCAAATACCACGCTAAAGGACAAGGCTGTGGCATGGTAAACTTCCCTTTTTCTTTTCCTTTCTTTGCAACTGGATGAAAAGCTAGACCACAAAATTCGAGAACTGAAAAAAAAAGAGCTATTTTTGGCACCGTACAAGTTTAAATGAGCTGCAGGCATTTAGCTATTTGTTAAGGATTCTCACTTTATTCTCAAGCTGAGGAGAATTCAGAGACGGGAAATAAGAGCAGAATCTTCCAAATCTGCAGTAACACCAGCTGTAGGTGCTCAGCTCGCCCCAGTCTCCACCACACACACTCAGCTGGACTAGACAGTCCCATGATGCCCAGGGAGACTGGCAACATGGCCATCTCCAGCCTAATATTTTTGTTTAATGATCAACTACGTTTCCCTACCCCTGACCACCTGGGCAACAGCGTCTGATATTTCGTACCTGGGCACAAAAACCTCATTGTGAAGATAGTTCTCAAATGTCTTGCGGAAAGCAGACTCCTCCAGCTCCTTTTGTATTTGAGAGTCTGTTTTAGGACAGGAACAACATTCCCCGCTGACATCCTCATTTTCACTTTGATTGTACTTCTGAGGGTCTTCGGATTCAAAAGGAGGAGACCACGTCCTTGAGGGCAGTTTCAATCCTGTGGGCAAAACAATTTCAGTTGTCACTCACGCTTGGCATGGCAGAAGCAGATGTTTGATCCCACAAAGATCCAGAACTAATACACGCAAGATTCATAGCACATTTGGGCATCCTGAGCTTCTGTATCCAGACCTTCGTATGACAGGCCTTTGATTCAGAACTGTGCTGTTTTTGAAATGGAGCTCAGGTGCTGCCGGAGTCAGAGACAGCTCTACCCCAGCTCAGGCAACCCAGGGCAGCAGGTCAGATCCTGGGAGTCCTCAGTGAAACTCTGTATCCTGAAAAAATTCCAAAACGGGCCCAGGATGCCTTCAAAAATTAACTTGGCCACCGATCTCCAGAAGCACTGAAATTTTCTCCCTTACTATCTCCCCAGCTGTTATTAAACTTATTACTGAGTTTAAAAGGATCAAGTGCAGAAGGGAGATCCCCAAAGGAAAAAATATCCGAGTACTTTGTAAAAAAATGCTTTTGCAGAGCTTTTGCACATAACTTGGCAATAGCGCCTAATGTATAATGTAACTGAACAGTGGGAGAACACAGCTGCGTCTCAGGCTGCTTCTTGAACAAGTCTTGAAAACAGCAAAATTAGGCACCCAGAGCATCTCCGAAGTGTGTGAAAATTCTCCAGACAATTCTGAGAAAGCTTGAAAGAAAGGCACAGAGAGAAAAATAGACACTCACCTTTTAAGCAGTAATCAAGTTCATAAAGCTCACTATCTTCTGCCTGCTGCTGCCAGAACACCAGGTAGTGCGTGATGTTTCCATTGGGCTCCGAGGGCGGCTTCCACTTCAGAATGATTTGGGATGAAGAGTTGGAAACAGATATCGGATCTAACGGGACCGACGGAACTGCGTGGGTGGGAAGAGAGACAGAGGTCACTTCCACTGCTCTGCGAGAGCCTGACAGAACAAGGCACAAACACAGGCGAGCTTCCATTTCCATGGGAACAAACAGCGTTCTCCGCAGTGGGTCCACTGACGCCCAACAGTCCTGTGGCAGGAGACACCAGGGTGCACACAAGCTCTTACGCACGGCCAACACGAGCCCGATGGAAGAAGTGCACGTTGGCACCATCTCCCCATGCAGGGAAGCACACACCCTTCCATTTGTTTAGGAAGGATGCTTTCAGGCAGGATACCCAAGTAGAGCAGCAATGGCAGGGGAAAGTTTCACGCATACGCGACTATCACAACTACCAGGCAGAAGACTATTTAGACTATCTATTTTAATTTTTCACTTGCAAAGCAACACTAGTTTAATGGCACTGACCAGTAGCGTTGGTCTGGACGTAGATGATTTCACTCTTTGCACCGTATGTTCTTCGTTCATCTGAGAAGGTGACCAGAGTTTTAACAAACACAGCATACTGCGTCCATGGCTTCAAGCCCCGCAGAAGCCAGCCTGGCTGGGCCTGGGCTTTGGGCTCATTCGACCGCGGGGGCGGGTCGACATCCACAACCGTCCAGCTATTTGACCCACAAGCGTCCTGGCCATCAAACTCCGTCACGTTTTGGTATGGACTTTAGAATAAAAAGAAAAGCCTCAAATTAACAGAATCCTAATTCAAACTTTTAAAAACAACACTTCTAAAGACATCACTGAAAGTTCTAATCCTTTACCTTTTGGAGAAAGTATAACTACCTCATTGTACGTATTCTGAAAATGAAGCTGAGGGAGCTTTGCAACCCAGTCTCCAAACACTACCACAGATCAGGCAGCGTTCCACAGATGATCCCAACAACTAAATCCGGGCTAATTATTTTCAGCTTTATGAAAATCAGCTCAGTAACCTTGATTCTGAAAGAACATTTCCCACCTCAGAGGGAATAAATACCTCAACATTCCATGGAGATAGTGGGGAGATGATAAACTCCACGGTTAGAGTACGTGTATCTAGAATAGTTGGAACAACTAATGTTTGGATTGCTCTTAAATGAGGAATTTTGACTGTACACAACTCAGGTAAGTCCCTTTTATGTAAGGCTAACACTGGAAACGTAAGCATAGGAGCCAGACAATCACAGAAACTAAATAATTGTCCCCATAGCATGTTTAATATCTACCCTTCAATGCCAACTGCCGCTTGTGGCAGCCCTGAGTGGCTACTGTTTTGTAACCCAACGGTGGATCACTTACGCTTCTTTGTAGAAAAGCATAAATCCCAGGAGATCCCGGAAATCAGGAGGCCAGTACGGCTCCCACTTCAACAGAATCTTGTCATGAGATGTTCTAATGGAAGAAAACTTCAGCAATTCATTTTCACCTGTAACAAAAGAGAAGTGACAATGATTTTGTTAATGCTAAAAAATACAGGTTTCTATTTTTAATTACCTTAGAAGTTTATTTTCTCCACAGCTAAATACGAGGACGTTGGTGTTGAGAAGAGCTGCTCATTAAAACCCATCTCACTTCAACGCTATTCCTGCCCTAAGCCAGGGGCTGGAACCTCCTGTGCTTCCTGCCAGCTGAAATTTTTCACTGATTTTATGAAAATGAGCCTGTAGAAGAGTTGAACTAAATTCTAATAAGCGGGAAAACTAGAGGCAACGTATTTTAGAATTCATTACGATCTATATTGCTGAACCCCATCGTATGGTTCGCACAGCTTCTGCAGCCTCGGCCAGCCCAGCGCGTGGGCTCCCAGCCCTGCCCGGTCCCTTTGCAGGGAGGGACAACAAACAGTTGCAGGAGGGTGGAGTTCTGAGACTCAAGGGACGCGTTACGATATGGTATGTCCGCGCAGCCCGAGAAGGACAAACTGTGTAGCTCTGATTGGATTTGCCGTTCCTGCAGTAGCTGCACAAGGGAGGAAGAACATTCATTTCACTGGCACAACATCCAGAACAAACAAGGCTTTTTTTCTCCCCCCCCTCCCCATTTTTTTTGGTAAACAGGATGCTGCCCATGTGAAAACTAGACTTGAAATGTAAAAACAAACAAAAAGCCAAACACACTGGCTGGCAACCTGTGGTTTGAGGCGGGGGGTGGCACAGAAACAGCTCAGCAGACTGGCGTTAAAGCTGGCAAAGAGAAATGAAACCGTCTCCTCCTGCTCCCTTCAACCAACCAGCCAGACAGCCCGGGAGCCGCATGCAACCCCGCACAGAGCTGGGTTTGAACCCCAAATCCAGGCTCATCCCCAAACGTGGGAAGAGCTCGTTAGTGTCTCATGGGAGGAGACGACCTTTACAGGCAGCTAATTCCTTGTGACTCCTTCGCTCTACCCAGGCCAGGGCTGCGATGCCCGAGGGATGGCCCTGTGCATGTTCTTTCACTGGTACTGCCAGTTTTTAGGTGGACAGTCATTACCTTCCCTTCTCCCCATAGTGCTGGTGTGGCCACACGTGTTGATGTATGGCAAACCAGATCAGGAAACTGATTCAGCTGAAAGATCTTCACTTTCTAAGTCTGCTCACAAACAGCTGCACCAGCACAAGGGCAGAACTGGGGAAGGGGCTGTGCAAAGCGCAAGGAACCGAAATGCAAGGGACTGAAATCATAGTTTAATTAATGCCGAGAGTATCGGTGGCGATACCTGCATAAACATCTAATGTGCTAACCTGCGTGTGCTCCTGTCCCTGCCCACACGTAAAACTTTGTGGGCCAGACAATAAATTGGAGCAGAGAGATGACACGACCCAAGAACAAGAAAGCAGAAATGCCTTGCTATTTTTTACCCCATATTACTTCAGAGTAGGGATCACCACGTGGCCCCGTAAGAGTTTTACTGGCACCAAGAAGGAAATGGAGTTGGTGTGGGGCATAGAACGGGAACAAACGGCGGGGCCGGGGGTGCGGAAGGGATGTGCTTATGGCAGTGTTGCTGCCAAAACACCTGTCTGCAAAACTACATCGTCAGTAGCCCAACTTCAGTTAGAGCATAAAGCAACACTGTGTGTTTGCCCCTCAGTCACGCTGACACAGGCATTGTCTTATCGTTGTTTTTGAAGAAAGCTGTTAGCTTAAAAACCTCCGAGAAGCATAACAGAAATTGTTGGAAAAATTTCTCTGACTGTTGTCATAGCAACTCGCTCACACGGCTCCAGAGATGGGTGGAAATCCTGTTTCTCTACCATGTTTATTCTGTGTGCGTACTGTCACCTCATGACATGGGAAAAGAAGATTATGACTGTTAATCAGGTACTCAGCAGTAACACCGAGTCCTAGCCTGGACTGAGGTTATGTTGTGCTAAACTCTTCAAAAAGGCACAACAATACACTCAGCCCTGAAAAACTCACAGCTGAGCACACAGAGAGCAAACTTCTGAAGACCAAAGCTGGCAAGGCAGGCTGCTGGCCAGACGGAGAACCCGTAAGGACTTTTACTCATGGCACATTGACAGTGTCGCTGCGGCGCACAAGCAAGCGGCAAGTCACATGCCGGGTGCTTTACCAAAGGACAAGGACAGTCCCTGGAAAAACATCACAGGCTGGGCTGGAGAAATAAGAGTAGGAGGTGAGCAGGGCAGAGGGAGAGGAAAACGAATCAAGTCTCGCTGCATCCTGAGACTTTCTTACATGAGGCTTGATCACCGTTCGTCTTCAGGGCTATGTCGTTCCTTTCCTGACGCCCCTTAGTCCCCGAGATCTCCTCCATCTTGTGGATTTCCGACAAACACAGTTTGGGATTATAATGGAAGAAGAGTTTGCCTCGTGCAATAGTGAGGTTGTGTTTACTCCAGTCCCAGAGTTGGCGAAGATTCTGGTTATCCAAGGCATAAAATGAGTAATTCCTGAAAGCAGAGAACAGAAACATGGACTGGGGGGCAATCCACTGAAGACTTTTTTTTTCTCATGCACTACTCCAGACACCAAAGAAAAATGAATGCGAACTATCTTCCCTGGTAGGCCACAAGCCATAGGCAGCGAAACACTCAAAAATAACCTCGGAATTGTTTATCAATACAAATCACCCTGATAGCACCCGCGCTCCTTATACTTCCAAGCACTAAAATAAAGTACCTTTTGAAAGAACTCACCCAGCTTCTAGTGTTTCTCCTCTAATCAGATGTAGTTTACGAAAAAAAGAAAGAGAAACCAAGGCGTAAGACCGGCGAATTTTGAGGTAACCTGAGATTTCTTCTATCAAGCCAAGATTCGCCTCTAGCTCAGCTGCTATGTTATCTGTGGAGAGGAAAACACCGGGTTTAGTCTTCTGATACCACAGAGAAAATCACCGATATTGGAGCCCAAACATGTTAAATAGAACTGCTTTACGTTAATTCCTAAGAACTTACAGAAACAGTTAGAAAAAAAACACGGGAAGAACATCACAAGAGTCCCTGCTTTGCGGTTATTGCTCTGAATCACTCTCAGATTCAGAGTGGACACAGGAAAGGAGCAGTGCCCCAGCTCATGGACGGTGTCATGTTCTGAGCTGACACCCAGCGCTCCCTACGCCCTTACTCATGCAGAACTTACTTCCTCCACGGATATTTATAACTAAGCTTCCATTAACAACTGTGCAGCCACGGAGCTCCTGGGCCGATGTCACCGAGTCGATTGTCTTCTCCTTCCCGTAGTCGCAAACCTTCGGACAGGGCCCGGCGCAGGGCGTACAGTGCAAGCTGAAAAACAAGGGAATCAGGAATGTAGATGTGATGCTTTTGCGGAATGGCATCTAGGGCAGCCCCAGCAGCCCTCAAAAGGAAGTAATCAATTCAAAGCGACAATATGGCACGGGATTCACTTGCAGTGCACAGCACACGGCTCTTAGGAACGCCAAATAACTGATGATAATTCTTTAAATGGTCATTTCCACATTCCCAACGCTAATCACTCTGGTCCTTCCTACGTAACAGGAGCCAGAATGGAGTGATTTTGACTATTTTGAGTAGCACCTCCACCACGATGCTGCTCGGTGCTATACACACCAGGGGTTTCAAGATCAAGAAATCCAGGCCCAGTCTCCATCCCAAGACCGTTAACCAAACATGTAACTGACGAGCGGAGAGCCGGCCGTTCGTCTGGGAACCCTCTGATTAAGGACTGGACATAAAGTTGCTTTAAAAAAAAAAAAANGCTCTGGGGAAACACTTCTTAAATGGCAGCAAGACGATTGCTTGCCCTGGTCATAACACCACAAGAATGTGTTCCCAACTGCTTCAGAGAAATAAATGCTCTAGGAAAAGCACGGAGCAGTGCCGTGAGGTCCCACTGACAGCAGCCTGGAACGAGCGCAGGAGAGAGGCGATGGCTGCTGTTACACAAGCGGCGTATCAACTTTGGGGGCTGCTAGTTCATTCTTCTGGAAAGAAAAACAGGAAATGGAATAAGAAGTCCCATTTAGAGTGAATTCCCTGAAATTATTACGGCAGGAGCAAATACATGGGAGCACAACGCTACCAATATTCATAGGAAATCTGACTCATCACAATATATAATGATGTTGTGGGACAAACAACAAAGTTTTCAGTGATAAACAGCTCAGCAACATAAATTATTTAATTCTTTTGTCGAAAAACCCTGGGAATAGCCGGAATGGCTGTTCCCTGCTTTGATTCATGCTTGTTTGTTACACTGTCCATTTATGTCTGGCACAGCTTGAACCTGCTCAATGAAAGTAATTACAGGGACGAGGGACAGATATTCTGAGAACGATCCACTCAAAAATACACCACGCTCTTCTCGTTAGACGTGACTTTTGCCTGTTCTGCTCAATAGCAAGGCTTTGTAGCCTGAGGTCTGCTTTGGAGGGGATGGGAGCAGGGCTACTAACACCTCTCCATCGCCCATCTCCCTCGTCCCACCCGATCACAGAAAGACCCTTCCAGCTTGAGGATGCTCCTCTTCCTCGTCCTCTCCCTCAGTCTCCCTTTCCCACTTTTTCCAGACTTGAGCGGAAACAAGGGAAGCCAAGGGAAGAATAAACTACTGGCACGTCGTAGGCAGACCTGTCTGCTTTTAATGGCTTGAATTAGCAAGGTATTAGTTTGCAAATCACATTAAAGTAGACCAGGTAACTGTCACAGACACTCCAACGCCGGGAACTTTTCTTGGTCTTGACACAGAACACAAAGCCGCTGCCCAAGCGAGAGAAAAGCACAGTACAAAACCGACAGCACGGTTTCTTTACCTGCGGACACTTGTACTTACTTGCTGGAATTCATGATGTACCCTGACGGGCATTCGTGAACGCACTCGTTATTGTGGATAACGTGACACCCCGACTCCCGGGCGTTTTTGCATTTGTTGTGCAGTTCCTGGCAGAAGCTGAAGGTCACACAACGCCACCCCTCGAAGCGATAGTAACCGGGTGGGCAGGTGTCCACGCATTTGCCTTCCAGGTAGAAGTTGCGGCAAGCCACGCATTTTTCAGGGTTGTTGGGCTCCGTGCAGTCCCCAAGACACTCGCTGTGACAGCACTGACCATCGGAGGTGCAGCCTTGGGACTTGCAGGCAGCTGGGCAAACTGGGAAGGGAAAAGATAAAAGGCAACTGAGTATTCACAGGACAATCCGATGATGCACCACCGTGAAAGGCTTACGAGCAACGACACTTCATCCTGCTTGGCTTCGCAACCTTCTTTTCATAGAGGCATCCATGAAGCACAGATGTCTGCCTCATCTCCCCTTTTCAGTGTAAATTCCAAATTTTAGTAACATTTTTGAAGAATGCTATCATTCACCCTCACAAAGTCATTAATGCCCATCTTCAAAAAGAGAAGACCGAGTTTTCCTCTTCTCTCGGTCCGGTGCTATGAGGCTCCCAGGAGAGCTTTGGTGACTCCAACATTATTTCTGAAGCCCAAAAGTGATGAGACTCTACAGCGAGAGCTTCCCAGCCTGGGATAGCCAGTTTCAGGCAAAAGATTCTTGTTTCTTAGTTTACGAAACTAAGGTTCCAGCAGTAATGCTGCAAATAGTGCATGTCCAACAATACTTTTATGTAACCCTTCAGCTTTATCAGGATTTGCTTCCTATCTGTCCTTCAGCCTGTCACCGGTTTCCCCAGAGGAAGCCTGCTGCCCTGGCACCCAACACGAGCTCTTCGGGGACTCTCACAGCAAGTCCACAAAGAAGGGCACCCACAAGTGTTACTGCTTGAGGTTTTTATGGTTTACTTTTTAATTACCCATTACTTAGTGCCTCACAATACTTCTAACGAGCGGTTTGGGCTTTGAAATAGAAACCAAGCAGCAGCACAGCTCAGAGCAAATGCCATGACTAATGCTGAGCACACCCAGAGAAGCTCCCAAGGAAGCAGAGAGGACAGACCTGTCCCCCTGCTGCTCAGTACCTTCACGCTCCGTCTCAACCATTCAAACGAGGCTGAACCAATTAAGTCCAACTGCTTAATCCAGAACACGCCACAGAACTTCAAATCAGAAAAGATATAACAAAGCTGAAACCATCACTACAAGAGCAAGCACCAAAGGCAAGTTCGGCTTTGACATGGCCATTTAAACAGCGGGAGGAAGAACTTTAGATGAGGGATGGGGGGCGTGGGCCTGGATTTATCCACATGGTGACAAACAGCCTTTGGGCTAAAGCTGTGAATTGCCACAACGCGGACCAAGACATCACCTTCTTCTCACCAAACAGGAGGGTTTTGGCCGAGGGCACATCGGAACAGCTTCCCATGTCCTGCCCACGTGCCCTCGGTGAAGGGAGGAGGAGATCAGTCCTCCTGTGCCGGCCAGACCAAGGAACTTCACGCTGAATTAACACCATCTGCCTCAAAATTTCCCAAGCTTTCTGTCCAGCATTCAGTGTTGAAGCAGGAGGGGCTTTAACTTGGGGAGGTCCCAGCCACACCGATGTTCAGGGGCTAAGATGTTATTTTTAATTTCTGGCTAATGCGAGTGAGCAGACCAAGAGCGAAACATGGTCTGCTTTTACTCAACCAAATGAGCAGCAAGTCGGACCCGCAGTACAGCGCGATACCGACCTTTTGATGATCTAATCCCCAGCTGCGGTTAGGAAGAAAATCCCCCTCTGCCCCACGTTAAAGGATTGCAGAATTAAGTGTGTTAAAGCTGTTAATGCCACTCTTGGAATAAGCAGCAGTGGCTGCAGTAGGCGGGCTGGTAACGACGAGCAACCTCTGGTCTGTTCCAGCCTGAGAAATCCTTTGAAGAGATATGAAATGGCTGAGGTTGAAATTCTATCACAAGGTCAGTTTAATCTCAAATACCGCACTGCTTCCATGTCAGTCATTCACTGCAGGATTCTCCTCTGTGCATCCCCCAAGATTCACCCACGAACCAGAATCACAGGAGCGTGTTTCACTTGCTTCTACACTGACCAACATTTTGCCCTTTTCTAGCATTAGCTATTTTGTGAACCTGTCACAATTAGTAACTGATTGAAACGCAGCAGCCAAACAGAAGCAACTTGCAGATGATACCTTGTATTAGACTAAATACAAAACGAGAAGCTTGTTTTAAAAGCACGGTTATACATTCTTCACCAGGCCCCAGATGGAGCACAGTCTAGCAACAGATGTCATGGCTACAGTTTATTAGAAATTTTGGCAAGAGAAAAACCAGAGATAGAAAATTCCAGAATTTAGTCCAAAACACTACCAAACTTAATAATTCCAGTCTAAAATATCGAGGTTTTGGGGGGGGGGGAAGTCTGGGCTATTTCTCACACACACCTCCCCACGTTCCTACGCGAGCACCGACACACCGATGCCTCGCAAGGATTTCTACGCTCGCTGGTGCCCGCGCTCGCTGCGGCACCGCCTCCCTCAAGTGGGGTTAGATCCATCTGGGAACTGGATCCTGCGGTGACGGCACGCCGGAATGATTTGTGCGAGCTGGAGGGCGAGCGCTGGCAGCGCAAACCACAGCGTTCGCCACCCGCGCTTCCTGCGAAGGGGTATTTTTCCCAGGTCTGTTTCATGCTTAAGAACTACAAAGTTTAAAATAATTCAAAAGACAACATTTGTTTCTCAAGGAGTCAGCGGAGCAGACGGGTAATTTGGAAAAGTTGGCCCTCATGCAAAACACCCGGTGACACACGGCACCTATTTAACATTAAGCCACACAGTATTTTTTTTTTTAATTTGTTATGGAAACTAATCTTCAAAGTCCTACGCTCATTTACACATTTCAAACTCAGCTGCCAATATTCACAGGGCAGAAACGGTTCAAATTCTCAACTCTAAAGGTTTTTAGAAGATACAATTAAACTATTTTTAAACTGTTCTTAACGTTTCTCTTTTTCCTGTTGTACGAGCTTTTGATGTGTAAAAGACAGCTTGAAGAAAGCAAAGCAGCCAAGGCAACAGCTTTTTTTCCATTAAGCACTCAAGACCAGAAGCTGTCAATCACTTTCTTGTGCAAGTTCTCATTACACAAGATCCTGAATAGATGTCGTCTTGATGTTATCAACGTATGCATGCTAAAAGGCACCTGAATGTCACGCAGAAACCTCTCCAGCATATCTTCGCTAACGCCTCCTATAACGATTACTACAGCATCCAGGTTCCCTGACTCCGGATGGCTCGGATGTGGTTTTTTTTGTTTGATTTTTTTGCCGCCACATTACGCTCTCGCTGCAGGACAACACCAAATAGGTTTGTGCTGACCATGGGTACCTCATTACCCCTTCCTCGCTGACCTTTGCAGACTCCAGTAATTGTCCCTGGCCCATGTAGACTGGCGTCTTCGCAATGAGATGGCATTTTGGGAGCTGGGGCAGGGGCCGGTACAAACCGCAGAGGCACAGGGTCTGCTCTGACACAGCGTCTGCGCAGCCCCAGCCTCTAGTCACAGCCCCAAGACCGCGGTGCCTCCCTCCCAGCACAGGGAAAAAGTCGACTCTCTTCATTCCTCACCGAAGAGGAGAAAGTCAAAAGGCAACTTCATAAATCCTGGTTAGGGACAAGGGAACAGCTATTTCGGGGTAGGGGCAGAAGCCACCACGCTGTACCATAAAAGCTGCTGCAGGAAAAAGTGCTTCAGCACCAGAGCAAAGCTGTTCATGGCAGTCACGAAACTTCATCAGATCTTTAAGAACGAGACTTTTAAAACCCCTGTCCCAAAGACGACAAACAACATAATCTGCCCTGGATGGGGGAGAAACGGAGCCGACGCGGAGGTTCAAACCTGTTGTTCCAGGGGTGAATAAATATTTAACTAGCTAGCTAGAGTGGCTCCAAAGACTTAGGAAACAATGCATTTTACAAACCTTTCTGATTATAGATTCAAACTGACATTTCTTCATGCTGCGGAGGCCCAGCTAGGGGGGACAAAAGGCAGCAGAGTCAGCGCAAAGGAATTTCTACCTCTGCGGATCTCTCCCCGTCGTTTCGCCACTTCCCTGTGCTTCAGGTGGAAACAAAACACACTGATACTGTAAACATATTCCTGAGCCAACACAGGCAACCAGGAGATCCATGTTTAACAGGCAAGTCAATTAAGCATTAAGCTGTTCAGGTTATAAACACGGCTTGTCTGGATATTGAAGTATGATTAAAAACATTTGCGTTAGGTCTCGTTTCTCTCTTTCTGCTAACAAAAAATAGCAGTGAATTGTCAGAAAAAGGGAAAACACAAAAAGATAAAAATCGCTCAGGGTAAGTTTTGCTGTTGCTTTGGGATCCGCTGCCTCTGGATGGGTTTGAACAGCAACATCCTGGGGGAGCCGAACTGAGTCTTCAAAGGGGTGGTGGTTTGGGTACGACAAGAGGTACATTGCTCATTAAGAAGAAATTCTAACCCACATTTACGAACAGCAAGATGCTGTGTATGTACTGCACAGGGACAGACGATCCCACACGGTTTTGGGACTGATCGGTCTCAAATTGACGTGATCTTTCCACCCTGCAATGACGAGCCCCGTCCATGTGAACGGGCCACCACAGGTCCTCCCTGCTGGCCAGGGCCACTGGCCGTGTCCCGTGCAAGCCACTCCTCGTGGCCGCCGGGCGAGCAAGGAGCAAACTCTACTTGCGCCGTCGGGTCCTTTTTCATGAATTACGCAAGCTGTGTTTTGATTAGAGACAAGGCAATTAGGAGGCTCCGGATCCAACGAAGTCCAGGACAGAAAACAACTGCGGCAGGAGAACCGCCCTCATCCCCAGCCAATGCACTGGCTGCCTGGGCAGGGAGGCATCCAACCGCTCGCTATCTGCGCAGCCAAACGCGCCTTAACCCCTTGCCAGCCGCCCCAGACGGGGGACCCCAAACGCCCGCGACCCCACGCCACCCTCCGTGCCACAAAGCTCATTAGGCTAACGCAATTTATCCGACTATTGCAGGGTGGTTTTTTTCCTCACGGCGAGGGTTTCACTCCCGAGGCGTATTTATAACCAGGAGAAAAACGCAGGAGGAAGCCAGTACGGACCCGGCATTGACACAGCTTAAAATGGCTTGTTTTGGCTGCGATAATGTATCGCTCGGTGCCAGAGCTTAGGTTAGTGTAATGTTATATGACGCGCACACGCATCTAATTCAAAGCCAGAGCCCCACAGAAACAGTATCAGAGGGCTCGGCATTTCCCCGCGTTATTTTTCCCTGTTACTGTAAATGGCTGCAATATCCGTCATATAAATTTACCCACGAATCGCCTTGCACACACATATAATCACACTTGAGTTACTGTTGCAGTGGGAACTGTAATTTAATTTCCTAACTGTGCAGTCGCGATAATGACCTCTGTAGAAATGGGTTCTTGCGGTCCTAAACAAAAACAAAATCAACAAGGAAAAAAAAAAAGGAAACCCAAGGACTAATCGCCCAGGGCAGTAACTCCTCTGAGTGTGTGTTGCAAGCATGTGATCTTAATTTAGCACTACAGAGTTTGTGCTTGTTTCCTGAATTTCTGCAAGTGCTGAGCGGCATCGCTGCCATCGAAATCCGTATGAATCTCATCTCCTTATAAAATTACATACTAAGTCACGTTATACATACCTAGCATTTTTCACTTGATCACTTTTCCTCAAGATTAACTCATCATCTTCCTGTCAAGAAGATTCCAAATTCAGTAAGTTGCTAAGTAGTGTTTGTTACAGAGTTCTATAACATAATTTTTACGTGTAAAACAATTTTTAATGATTTTACTCATGATCATCTATTTTCTTGTGAGCATTTATTTGATCTGAATACGCCAAGATGACACCTAATCCCAGTGCATTAGCATTTCATAAGGTTGAAAAGAGTATTAAAAATTAAATAAGACTGTGTCCAGTGAAGACTAGGTATAAATCTAAAATTCCATAGTAGAGTGGGTTGGCAGAGGGTTGCTGCAAGAAAACCAGTGTGCTGCCAACCCCTCTGCACCGGGGCTTACGTCCGTAATTATTTCTTCATGTCACCGAGACCAGAGAGGCAGAAATCTAAACCCCAAGCCCCACCAGCGGCAGTTCTGGGGCTGCAAACTGCTCCCAGGGCATCACGACGGCTGTACCGTGCCTGGGAAGAACGTGGTTATGGAGGCCCATCGGACTGTAAAGAGCACAAGGACTTTTGATCGCCTCGGTGACTAACAGCAGTAGCTCTCCCAGCCCTCCCTGAATCTACAAAATAAACGGAGAAACTAGAACAGAATAAAAAAAAATAAGAGGTTATTGCGCTTCTCAAAAAACCAACCAGCAATGCCTGACTCTGGCTGTACTTATCAAGAAAAATTCAGGAGATATCACAAGATGTTCTAGCAAACTATGTCACTTACTCACACCGCTCTAACGTTTATCCCTGCCTCTTCCCCAACGCCAAAGACGCCCAAGTAACAACCCTCCCAAAATGCATCCACTCAAACGCTGTTATCCACACACAGGACTTCGGTTCTTAGCACCAACGCAGGAAGGAGAAAGCGCCAAATAAATTCAAGGTTTTACAATCAGCACTAAAATTAAAGTGTTATTTATAAAATAAGATATTGCAGTACATAATGCCACGACCCCACTGCATTGCGGGTTGGGAACGTTAGGAGGTCCGTATTTACACAGGAACAGATAAAATTAACTGCAGGTGCCTCCCTTCCCACAGACAGTGACTTCCAAAAACAACACACTGTTACTAAAACGTCAAGGAAACTCTTCCCATTGACATTTCTCAGGACAACGTTTCAACTCTTATCTCATCTATCAGTAAGGATAAGAAAAAACTTGTTTCGCCTCCCAACCCCTTCACAAGTTACGTGCTTATTTGGAGCTATGGGGAATGTCTCAAATATTCCAAAACGGAAGCGGTGCCATTTGCAAACCCCGGGTATTTGGCTGCTTCCCGCAAGGCATCCTCCCAGCCAAGAACAGCCGGCACAGCTAAAACCGACGGAGATGCTGGTACTGCTGCCTGGACCCGTTAGGATCAGCAAACGTGAGTTTAGAAGAGATAAAAGGTTTTGGAGTGGTGTGCCACCTTGTCCAGTGGCGATAATGGAGGGTACGGAGGTCGGTGAAAGGAGTTGTTGAATGGAGATAGGGGGGGAAAGTTGAGCTCTGGTGTCGATAGAGGAAAAGAGTGGATAAAGGGAGATCTCTCTAGAAGCACTGTCTCTTCCATGCCAACCTTCTCCTGCTTAGACTGTGGAGTGGTCATAGGTTTGGGTTGGAAGGGACCTTAAAAATCATCTCATTCCAACCCTCTGCCCTGGGGCTTGGACGGAAGATAATCTATTATCTTCTGCGCTACAACTGCTGCTGGAGTATTTCTCTGGAAATAGAGAAACTTACTCATACGCGAATTATGCCAAGGAATACAGACAACGCTACGATGAACTCATACATACATGCATACGTACGTATATATAAATAAAAGTATGGGTGCGTAATCTATAAAAATATATTTAAGTCGTCTTAATATGATGAAGGCTGGAGGAAATCCTCAGCCGCAACGGATCCATGCCGCCTTTGGTCCCTCGCTCTTTATCTTCTTAAGAAGTCATCACCTTTGCAAATGAGCTCCTCCAGCCCCCGCACCAAGGACACAACGCAGGATTTGCGCCCAGGCGTACAAAGCCCTGCGTAACTCCGGATTCCATGGCTCACCTCCGTGGCTGGAGTTAGGAAGACAGTCCAATATCACCTCTTATTTTCGGGGATAGGATCTTCTTGGGCTACAAACCTCAGTGATGAACGTCCCTCACCTTTTCCCAATAAACCTTCAGGACAGGCTCTCATTTCCCCCATCTTCTACACCTTTCTGTTTCTTTCCCTTGAAGATTTTCCCTCCTGCTCTCCTCTGTCACCCCAACTAACATGGAGAAGCGGATGCCTCCCACTCCGGTGTGCCTAAAATTGCCCAGAGAGAATAAAGATCAAAGAAACATTTTCCTTTCATGCATTTTAAGCAGTGCATGGGTGTTTACACGGTGGCAGCAAGCTCCTCATGAACTGAACTCAGACTGCAAAGCATCTCTCTCTGATGAGAGCTAGGAGACAAAGCTGAAAAAAAATTAAATGAAAAAAAAAAACACAAGACTAGGTCTGTTTTCACTCTCCTGGTACCTTTCAATCAAGCCGATTCCCCAAGCGGGTAAAAACAACTCTCAGAAATCTGGCTAAACTGTTGGCCATCAAGCTCAAAACTCTCCAAACAGGGAGTATGATGTGAAAACACAGCAGCACTGTTAAAGGCAGAACAAGTGTCACAAAGTGCACACAAGGATAGCGATGAGAAGTTGTAAATACTTTACCTAGTGCCTACAACACTGCTGTTGTGCCGCTCTCTGGCAAGCGGATCAAGCCCGCTCCTTGTACTTTGTGTTCAAAATCGCACAGGAGCTTAGCGCAGCAGAAGGGATCAGAAATAACCTGCTCGCCGCCTTGTTTTCCTTTAATACGCGAGTCCCAAAAATGACACTACATCTTCGGGCAAAACCTGGAGTCCCCAGCCAGTTATCACTAAACGTCATGTCCCCATGCAAATCAATACTGTCAGTGCCTTTGATGGCTTATAATTAAAGATTAAGAAGCCACCACACCCGCTCCTGTCCCTCAGGTCCCTGAGCACCGGGAGGCCAGACGGTTCCGAGCTTCAGTCCTTCTGGCAGTAATTTGCTAAAGAGGCACCAAGTGAAATCTGTCTCCCTATCAAATGGGGGAGAAACGTTCAGCATACCTAACCTGTGGCGAACACAGAGATTTGTAAGGAGCAGATAACTTTAAAGTAGTTTGGACGTCAGCCACCTCATGCTGTACTTCATTCCGTACATCAGAACAGAAGATTTGTAATTTAGACCAAGACAAGAACCTTTAAAGTTAATTTGGGGATTTTTTTCTGCAAAGCTTTGCTCCTTGTTTTACTCACAGCTGTGAGGGTGCTTTTTTGTTGTTACGGTTTGTTAAATTTCAATCCTTATTACAACCTAAGGATTTGTTTTTATCATTCAACGGTTGACACGCCACCTGGGAGCCTCATGAAAGCTTCACGTTAATATTTAACTATATATTACTCTCTCTGATGTACAGCATCTTGCAAACATCCCTGTTCACTTTAACCTACCCCCCTCAAACCTGCTCACTCCCATCGCCATCCCAGAAGACCCAAGAGAATCCAGTGATACAGGCAGCCGCAGATGTCCTAAAAATAAGTGTAATTGGGTGTAAAGTCTCTGTCCATGCTGTATTTTGAATACAGATCACTCCAAGAGCCAGGTGACCATACAGCACAGTGCTGGGGACAAGCTTCTCAGCAGGACAATTGATTTCGTAGTGATGGGTAGCATGGGCTGACCGGGATAAGAAGTCGAGAGCTTAGTGCTAAATGAGAGAAGATGCTGCACCAGGACAAGCCATAAAAGAGAATTATGGAAGTTTATACCTGCTCTACTGAGAAACAGAGACAGAGAGAGGTATGCAGAAGTGCTTCAATGTACAGTCATGCTCTAAGAACAAGGTCTCGTCTAATTTCTCCAAACATAGGTCTAACACAAGCTGTTCACTTCACCTACAAACCCTGTCCTGAAAATGAGGAGCGATACGATCAAAGCATGAGGCGAAGTATATAACCTTTGCTTTCTGCGAAGATAAGAGAGGGATAAGATCGCTTTTCTCAAGGCCACAGAGAAGAATGTTGTAGTAAACAAGGCAGGAAAGAATGAAAGCTAAGGTGACACATTCAGCTACGCGGGGATAAGGAAGATTGCGTTTTAGGTATGTTATGTGAAAAGATGTGTAAAATGTAACCCCGACACGCAAAAGAAGAGCAAATCTACACCAAAAAGGATGTACAGTTTACAGCAAATAGGAAAGCGGAGCTGTCCATAACCGAGACAGGTAACGAAACGGGAGGAAGTAGAAGATTAACCACAAGGAGATTAAGCTGATAACTAATGATCTACACAGAAATGTCAGACAGAGGTTAAGATTTTAATCTGGACAGATTTCACAGCATAGTCATGAGTTGTAAACATCAACACTGACGTTGGATTTGTGTTTGTGGATGAAGACACTGAAAAGAAGACAGAGAAAAAGAAGGAACATAACTTATTCCAGACCTCACCCCCCAGAGAGCCAGAGAAGACGAGGAGAGAGAAAGGTAAAGTATCACCTGAAGGCCAGCTGTGCACAGAATACACCTGGAGGACGTATTTTCCCCGCGAGGCACAGCTAACTAGCTCTGCCAACCAAATTGTGTTTTCTTAAGTTACCAGGATGCACAAACTGTTTTAGCCCACGGTCGTTTAGCATGCTGCCCAAATCCACGCTAGACAGGGACCGGCTGCGGTGGGAAGCCCATCACAATGCCAGTCTCTGTCCTGCTGCCGCCGCTCCGAGGGTAAAGGGTTTCGCTCTGTGCCAGGAGAGGCCGACTACCGGAGACGGCAGCCCAGGGGAGGCGACGCCGGGTCTCCAGCAACCTCTCTGAGCCGGCAGCGCCCTTGGAAGAAATGCTGCTGCTCAGCTGCCCGCTCCTCAGGATGACCCGAGGCCAGCAGCGGGCAACCTGGCAGGGAGCAGAAACCAGAGCAGTTATACCCCACGCCAGCAGCCCGCGCACGGAAGGAGTCACCAAAGGGCTAACGCACACATCCTGCTGCTATCAGACCCATTTCCCACGTAGGTATGTCCAAAACTACATATCGTAAAGCACATCTTCCAGTAATTTAATAGTTCTCATGGTTTTCCTGGAACTTACAACAATTTTTTTCAGAATCGTGTCTGAACTGGGGATAGGAGAAACGTACGCAGTGTCTCATTACTAGGCACGCTAGTATCAAATGCATAGATTCTATGCACCCACATAATATTCTCTCAATTACTCTAGTCATTTTGGCCTCAGCAGCTCATGCCCATTAATTCATACACCCTCCTCCCTTTGCCCTAAAGCAGTAAGTATGCTCCCCACAGTTTATTTCTAGGTATAAGAATTTACTTAGCAGTACTGAAATAGATACTGTTTGCTCGCAGTCCCAGAGCCAAGCAGTTGAGACCTCTCTATGAAATGTATTTTTATTTACTACTTGCCCTTGTCATCTTCAGCATACCAGCAAGACCCACGTCTAATTAATTCAATGTAGAATAGTCCGTGGTCCCACACAAACTAACCAACTCAGCTCTATCCAGATAGCTATGGGTTTAACGGCTCCTCGTTACAGACATACTGATCCCCAGGGTTTTGATCTATAGGATGTATGCTGTGCCACACCACTCTGCTTCTCTAATCAAAGTGCCAAATGAGAAATGATAAAAATGACCAAAAGCCACACAAATACAACCCTAAGGAAAAAGAAATTGCTATGGATTAGTCCAAAACCCATTAACTCCATTGCGCAAGCCACCCTTAGCAGCTATTAATCTACTTCTCCTTGTAAATTATGCAAGAGAAAGTTGTAATCTGAAGGAATTTAATCCCAAACTAGTTTTGCTATCAAGGAGAGGCCAACAACGAGGGAACTGAATCTTCTGAAGTTATATTAAACTCAGGGGAGATCTTGGATTCTCAATCTTTCTTCCGCAATCGTTAATGGCTCCAACTGACAATTATCAGACTCTTGAAAATTCTGTTTTGTTTCATGTCTCTGTCATGGTAAACTCTTAAAATAAAACTGACTGTCACTGAAACCACTTTGTTCAATAATAAGGAAGTACAGCAGTAGCAAAAGTCTCATTATCTGCCCATGAAACTACACTCGGCCGTCGAGAGAACAGGCTCTGCTCACCCAACACGAACGGCGCAGGCGCCAGCCTTGCTAAAAAGCTTCAGCTTCGTGGATGTTTATGAGCACAGGAGCCAAGATATGGTCTAATCACCAGCTACCATCAGCACTGTCCATTTCGGAGCAATTAAGACTATTTAGAGCTGGTCCAACTGACACCATAGCGTGAGCCAGACACCTGCCGATCCCCAAAGGGGGTAATTACTGCGAGGGGGGGAAACTTACGGAAATAATCTTACAATGGAGAGAATCCTCTGAAAAAAAAAAAAAATTACACAAACTAGTGTTATCTAGCAAGAGGAAAAGATGGAACTCTCCTCTACGAGAAATCTAAAGTTTCTCCAGAGAGAAAGAGTCTTTTTCTTAAGCAAACTGGGGAGGTTTGGAATCTCAGCATGGAGCTGCTGTTATTGAGAGCAACCTTCAACTGGAAGGGAGCCAAGGAAGTTTTCGAGATGCCGCCCAGTCCATCCACCTGTCCAAGGCCAGATCAAATACTTTACCTAACACATTTCTGACAGTTGCTTGTCTAAACCCATCTTGAATTCTGCCTCGAGGCACTTCCTGCGTTCGCCATCTGAAGTTCACCAGCAGGTCGCTTGATCAGCTCCCCGTTACAGCCCACCGCCGAGGCACAGAGGGGCAGAGAGACGCCCCACAGCCAACGGCAGCGCCGACAAGACATCGGTGGTATCGGTCCACATCCAGCTCACGATCCTCTGCAAAACACTTAGTACGAAGGGAAACACTTGACAGTTTATCGCCGAGCCCTGCTCAGTCTCCTTGGTATCAAAGCAAGGCTGGTATCTGAAACCGTGCCACTTCAGACCGGGCTTTGGGCAGATGGATGTATTACCACAGCGGAGAGTCACTGGCAAATCTGAGCACCGAGAGACCAAAAGCCTGTTTGAAAAACACAATCTGGAGTTCTTTTTGTTATCACAGATTAGAGCATGTGGAAAAACAACACGCTCTTCCCCGGTGCTGATCAACAAGAACCGTCATGCAGCAACTCCTCCTTTCGCCAACAGAGCCCTGCAAAACACGAGGACGTTTTTCTTATCACACCCACCAAATTCACGTGCTGCACAGGCTCACCGGAGAACATTTTATATTCCCCAGAACAAAACCTGATGCCTGATGCAGATACCCAGTTCTAACAGACTGGTACACTCATTTTCTGGACTAGAAACTTGATATCTAAGCACTGAAAAAGCAGCCAAACACTATACAAATTACTTAAGCAGCCCTGGCGATAAGGTTATTGGAGTGTGGAAGAGAAGCCTAAGGAAAGGTAACCTACGCATCACATTTCTTTTGCTAATTTAATAATTGTAGGAACCTGACGACAGGGTGAGAAGTTGTTTCAGATAAAGCACCCGTTTCCACACAACTGCTTTTCCGTTAAGTCTCCAGGTAAGAGTGCTGCTGCGTGTCAGGCCTTCCCTTCTGCCAGAAACACTGAGAGGGCAGAGATTCCCCGAGCCTAAAATCCACAGAATTGAATGAACAGAGAAGCAGTTTATTGAGCTTTAAAGGCTTCGCTTCAAATACAGTTTTAAGACAACAGCCTTATTCCTTTAAGCTGCGTTAAGGCTCCACTGGGCGAGACTGAGCTCCATTTCCTCTCTGGCTTTTGGGAGCTTTTGAGGGGTACTTGCAAGGGAACTCTTGGACTCCTTCGTCCCGAACTGAAGCTGTGTAAACACATCCAGCGCGATCAGCCTTCCTTCAGAAAGATGACATTCAGAGAAGACTGAAGACCAGAAAAAACAGGTCCTATTTGGTTTATTAAATCATCGCTGTTGTGTTTTCCCTACCCATAGAATATAATTGCATCGTCTTTGCAGAAAAGACAAGAAAAATATTTGTCTGATACTCAAATTGTAATGAATATTGCTCATGAAGTATTAAAATCCTCGCAGTGTCGTAACGCAACGTGGATGCCTAATGAAGTTTAAAATGGTAACAGAAAAATGCTTAGTTATCCCGTGATGTCTGCTGACTTGCACGTGCCTTATTCCTGGGAAACCCGATACACTGGTAGAGCTTCCTGCGTCATTCCTAAGATTCCCTAATCGTGTCTTTAACAGTGCAGCAGGGTTCAAGCCCCCCTTCAAGTGCAAGCACTCTTTACGCATTTTCTCAATCATAAAACTCTGACAGAGTTTTAGGGTGATGGCCGAAGTGAGAGGTTTCCCCACGCTCAGTCCAGTGCAATAGCTGGAACTTGGTGGTTTTGCTGCAGGTTGCTCAGTAAAAATCTCAGTTGCTATTTTCAGATATTTCAGAGCAAACAGCTCAGAAGCGAATGGCATCTCGCTCGCGTTGTCGGAAGCAAAGCTGACACGCTCCGCAGCTCTCACACAGACAGCGAACAATCCTTCCCTCCGACACACCGGATTGGACTTGGCC
Organism: Stercorarius parasiticus; assembly: GCA_013396915.1. Taxonomy (NCBI): domain Eukaryota; kingdom Metazoa; phylum Chordata; class Aves; order Charadriiformes; family Stercorariidae; genus Stercorarius; species Stercorarius parasiticus. The sequence goes on from VWZL01005849.1 coordinate 196,108, forward strand.
CTTTTCACGTCAGTAAGGGAAAAATCAGCCGGCACACGGGCAGCCCCGTTTTGTGTCATGCGGACTGCCTGGCCGTTTTGCCAGACGAGAACGCTACACCTCAGCACTGAACCCTTCTCCCTTGGCAGGAGAGGCCCGTCTGCTCCTGCCCCTCCGAACGCTGCCCGGAGCCCGAGCTCTCCCGCGCCGTACGCGCGGCTCCTGCCCGGCCACTGCTGCCCCTGCCACCGCTTTAAAGGCTCACACTGCGATAACACCGCGTGCTGTTAATATAACTAAACCCCCACAGCTACAAAACCAGAGAAGATATCAAAAACTGAGTTGGAAATTTTGTCTACACAACTCCAAGCCATGTCTGTTCCCAGGCCGTATAAGCCTTCCCTGCTACAGTCCAGCAGGCTGTATTTTAATGAACAAATTGAGACCAACCTCCTCCCTCCCTGCCCCAGACAATCCACTTTTTAAAAAAAAAAACTAAATGAGGAATCTCACTTAGGGGTCAGGATAAAGCGAGCTGTGAGGAGCACGAGGAACCAGAAAACAACCTCAGACCTTATTGCTGCTCGGTCTGCAGGTATTTTCTCTGATCTCCGGCAAACTTGCTACCTAAGTTGCCTTAACCCTGTGCATTGACTTAAAAAAACATCAGTCTTTCCCTGTAACTTGAGCTGAGGCTCAGCTCATCGCATCAGGGCCCTGAAATTCCAGCGTGGCCACATACCAGCAGCGATTCTGCGGGAGCCCCGAGTGACCAGCCGTAAGGTGCGCCCATCTCCAGACACCTTCAAACTGCACGGAAAACAAAAGATGGGAGTAGTTCTACCAACAGATTAATGAAATTCCCCTTCCCCAACTAAAAAGACCTTGCAAATTTTACAGTCTTCATTGGAGCAAACTTGCTAAAACCCTGTCACTTTTATTATCCTTCCATATGAACAAGGGTTACGACACTTAAAAGCTCAACCGTCCGGCACCTGCCGGTGCTTCAGCAACTACAGTGTGGGAGCTGGTGTCTGCAAAAGCTGAAACTGCCTGACTTACAATTACAACAGAGCAGTATTTATTGACATCCTTGAAAAAGGGCACCTCTAACCTGATACACAAGATTAACGTCACATTTCTTTTTCTGGAGCGCACCGAAGTGATGCCAGTGAAACCACATACACCCCGAGCTCTTTAAAAATATGTAGAAGAAAATTATTCCCAGCATTCTGCTGAATGCTATTCTGACCGGACTTTCTTTCCAACTCTTTTGTGGGATTTCCTTCAAAACATCTTCTTCCTCGGAGCCTCCAACCTCTCAAGGTGCCCACGAGGCAGCCTCTGGTCAGGTAAGTAAGAAAGCACATTCTCAAATTAAGGAATTCACACCGAGGGGACTGAGCTAGAAGCTCCGTGTTCGTACACAGAGCATCCGCTTGCCCTGCCTGTGTCCTTCTCTTCAACGGCAATTCTGACCCTGGTTTGAAAGAGGGAGAAGGAAATTCCACATTAGAAAACTTTTTGGACACAAACAGGTGCCGAGCACCCTGCCCTGTTTTTTCAGCTCATTTAAATACAGATTCGCAAGGAAGCCAGACTCAAATGAAGACATTGTACTCACTCAGCCAACATTTAAACACTAAGAGCCTAAGTTAATTCTGCTTTTAAATGTCACAAGCCAAAAAAAAAGCAAGACTCCCAAACGTCAGCCCAGCCAGCACAGTGCCCAGTACCCTCCATCTGAAAAAAAAAAAAAAAAAAGAAGTCTAGATAAAGACGGTGAAGGCACACCGCTGCAACCCGCAGTATTTCAGGGGCCGAGCCCCAGCGCGCTGCCTTGGCCCCTTACGCAATTCCAGCCGCAAACTTTGGATCAAAGCAGCGACTGAAGTAACTGCGGGCACGTACCAAGCAGCTCGGCCACTGCCCCCGCAACTTCCCGCTGCCCAACGGGATGTTTTCTCAGCTACCCAACAGCCCTCATTAAGGAGCATAAACATCCCAGCAAGTTCATTCACATCCCTCCAATAGGAACTGGCAGACAATTATAGGATATAATTGGGAAGCATGATCATTGAACTTTCAACCAGCTATTGTTGCAAGCCGAGAGAAGGGTTAGTGTCGCTTCCTCCAGGACACAGTTGGTTATTCACCAGCTCCGTAATTAATCAAAAGGCCCTGAAATCCTCAACCTTTCAGCTATAAACAATCTTTCCACTGGGCACACCTGGGGGGGTTTTGACCTTTTTTTGTGTTTTGCTTTGTGTGTTCTGTTGTTTTTTTTTTAAACACAAAATGTATTTACAGATGCAATCCCTGTCAAGTAGAATTTCTCACAGAGAAAGAAGTTTCAGAGAACTTCGACAAGTGACGTACTTCGGTTGGTCTTCTTACACGCGCTGAATATACTTCTTTGTATGGACTCAATGGTTCACGATCCCTTCAAAGCCTTTTACAAGATGAATTTCCAGTTCCTTCATCACAAAACGAGGGAATGCTATACCACCATACACACCTTACATTTATTTTGCTCTGTCTGCCTTAATCTGAGAAGGAGCATCAGAATTGCATTTGATCTACAATACTTTTATAATTAAATTTTTCAAGATTTAAAATACAGAATCATTGTTCTGCTTCCATTAAGGGGGGTGAAGGAAGGAAAACATACAGGTTATATGAACTGGCCAGTTCCTTATCTTCACTTACGGCACCAAAGCTCCCCAGTGTTCAGCAGGATTCGCTCAGAACCAAACAAGTCTCCTCCTCCCCGAGCAAACACATTGCATCAGGCGAACCACTCGCAGCCCTGCCGCTCGCGCATTACTAACACAGGTTAACTCTGTTGCTCAGTATTATTTTTTTACCTTTTTTTTTTTTNNTTTTTTTTTTTTTTACATTCTGTGACTTCCTGCTTCTACTTCCATGCCCAGACAACAGGGTTTTCCAACAGACGCGTCTGCCAAGTGTAGTCAGTCTTCTTTATTTTGTCTGACAAGGAGGAGTGCAGGTTTAAGGTTTTTACCTTGTTTAAGCAAACAAGGTAACCTGGAACTGTTCTTGAAGTGGGAAAAATAAGTATTCTACCTGAAGTACCCTTGGCACGCCACCCTTGGAAATCACAAGCAGTCGACGTCACCTCTGAAGATCACACAGAGACCTTAAAACATCGCGCAGCAATGTTAGTGCTGAACCACTGCATGCGAAATGTTGAACTCCTCACGGTCTCCCCAGCGGCCCAAACACCGACTTAGGTAACAAGTATTTTGGGGAAAGGGCTAAGGATGAAAAAATTAAAATGGCAACTCAGACCAAACAAGATGAAAACTTTCCCAATTTTCACCGTATCAGCAGCCAAATACCTCATTCTCCTTTTTAACCCACCAAAACCCTTTGCCTTGACAAGACCTCTGTACAGAAATCAAGGTGTCTTAACTTTGGGGAGAATTCTCTATATTTACTGCTTATTAACTGCTGGATGAGCTAGGAATTAGTTCTGTTCAAATGCTCTAACGATGGAATGGATCAGACGGTGGCCTCTGTCTGAAATGCTGGCTGGGAATTGGGGAGGGGGAAGAAAATCTCTAGCCCCCCCTTTCCGTAAAGGTGCAGCAGTGAAGAAGTGGAAGAAACATAGATGTGGTGAGACCACGAGAGCTGCACGCACGGGGATTTCTCAGCACGTTGAAACCGTAAGTATTGAAATCCAACAGTCTTGTGTCACCCCAGGTCGGTGGAGGGAAGCCTAACGAGATGCTTCTTCACAGCCCCAAGTTTTGTTTGGTGCTTTTAAAGTAAGTAGTATATTCTTAAATAGCCGTTTGTACGGACCGATCGTTTCCACCCCTTTCCCCCAATTCTGGGCTGTATCACACCACCAAGCACCATAAATCTTTTAACTACTCTTAATTAGCTAAAATGAATTAATTTAGGATGTCTAGCCGTTTGCAAGCATCACAATAGCCCCAACCACAAGCACTACATGCACTCAATAAAGCTGTCGCTTGGCAAGGTTCAGAACAGACGCCCCAGTGAGATTATCGGGTGTCAACTTCCATCTGGCATTTGTCAGAGCTGGGGGGGGGNTCTCCAAATAAAAGGAGCATTTCCACTTCATGTGGTAGCAACTGGAAAAATTTCTTTTGTGTTTGAAGCTTTAAAAATATCTTACCCTTGAGGCTGGCTACGTCTGCTCAGCGCTTCAAGACCCCTTTCCCATACAAAGGTAATAAAACTAAGCTTATGGTTACAGAAATTCCCAGCACATAAAAATTACAGGAAGCTGTTGCTAAGTAATATTTCTACCTAAGTAAACATCACAAAACGTTTCCCACACACACCTCTGAACTTTGTTATTCAAACCTGCCTTGAAGATGTTCGTAGTTGCAGAATTTCTTCTGGCACCGGTCTCTTTAAAAGCTCTCGGTGCTTTTTCACAGCAGTCGAAAAACATTTCGGGCTGAGCAATGTTTTTTCCGAGTGCTTTGTTGTGTTGTACTAGGAAACAAAACAAGCTCCTAAAGCTACTCCTCAGTTCCTTACCTGTCCCCTACCTGTCCCAGAATTTTCCCTGAATAAGTCACAGGAAAATTAAAGAGAGATTCTGTTGCACTCCTGTATCCAGACCTGCCTCCCCAACATCATAACAAAATCTGGACAAACATTATTATTTTCACAGGGTACCATTCTTTAGCAGCTCCTTTGCATGGCAATTACCCCAGACTGTCGTCCCTTCTCTCAGCCCTGTTTTACCATCTTCTTCAGTTGGCCCAAGTGGCTGCTATACCTTCCGCTTTCTTTTCAAGACGTTAATATTTCACAACAAATTCTAGATTGCACTAATGGAGAGACACAACTTTTGGTTTTATCCCATAAAGCAAGGTAACAGTTTGAAGAAAGAGTCTATCTACAAACCTGAAATGGCCCCTACTCTTAATAACTCGAATTTCTTGGTAGCATGAAATCCCAAGATAAAGACGGTAACAGACTCCTACAAAGGTTTCATTCGGGATGAACAGGAGATCTTGAAATTCATCACATCCTCTGAGGAACGAAGCCCGTATTTCAGATTTTCACCCTTATATTCCAGAAAGGTGGCCCTCCAATATTCACCAAGGGTCTGTCTCATATTGCAGATCATTCTCCCGTTCATTTTTACTTGGCCATTCCACTTTTCCTTCCTATTACCTTACTCCACCTCCAAAGGACCCAATATGCGAGTAAAAGGCTGAACTACGCCTTTATAATTAGACTGTCAAAACCATCAGGCTGCTTCGAATTATGTATGGACACAGAAGACTCACTGCAAAGAGAACTGGCAGGAAATCCTATTTCAGAAGGAATTGTTCCTTCCGCAAGTGGAGTGACAGACATATAGCATTTTTTTATTACATAAAAAAACATGTGGAAAAAAATGCAAAATATGAAAATCATGTTTGGCAGATCTAGACTGAGGTCTAGGACGTGGCATTTCCAGCATTTTTGTTGTCTGCATTCTTCAGCAAAGACGTTCTCTGCACAAACATGCTGCACCGAACTAAGAACTACGTTTTTACGGCAATAAAAGTAAGCACGTACGTAAAAAAAAGCCTTAAAAAAATGTGGGCTGAAAAGGTACAAAACCTCCAGAACAGGGACAGCATTTGCCTGCCATAAACAGCATACGGCTCGACCCAAATTCCAAACAGACTACATACTTCCCTCCCTGCCTACCCAAAATATAACATGAGCTGGCCTTAATTGAACCAACTTGCTTTTCACACCAACACGAGTAATTTAGAAAAAAGAAAGGAAACTTTCAGGAAGCACATCCCGACCAATCTCAATCTATGGTCTCTCCACCCACACATCTTTGCACTCACACACAGATTCCTCAATATCGCAACTGTTTTTCTAAAGCGCGCAGCTGCCCACAAATCATTTCAGTTCCTCCCAACCGGTTTCATCCACAACCTTAGCTCCAACGTCTGTAAGAAGATCCTTTACTTTGTTGTCTTGAACATGTTATCACCAACTGCAAAAATTTCTGGGCTGGAGTTGTAGCTGCAAGGATGATTCAGAGACTTGGACGCGTGCCTCAGAGATAATTATATGCTGTAACTGAAAGTTAGTTTTGGAGTTAACTGGGATATCTGTGCTGATGAGAATAAAGAACTATCAAAGATGCATAGTTTGAGATGGGGCAGGGATGACGTGAAGGCGGCGACCACGCAGAGCAGGCGGGGGACGGGCAGGGACTGGGGTGGAAGCGATGGGGGACACCAGGGACCCCACTCCAACCCAACCGTTGCCATCTCCTGCCCACTCACAGAGACCTTTCTGTGACACCCTTCAGCCTCGTGCTCTCCCAGACTTCTTGCCCATCTCCTAATTCTCTCCAGGCTCAGCAGGCTGGAAGAGCTTGCCAGCTTGGGACTCGTTTCTGTCAACTGACACACACTCGGCAACATCAATATTTACATATTCTTTAAGGATTTTTTTCCGGTAGACAAAACAGCAAACAAAACATCCTGACCCGCGGTCCCAGCGCTCTCCAGCAGCGCTAGGGGTTTTGACAGCAACAACTTCCCATCCAGAGATGCAAAAGGAAAAACAGCAAAGAGGAGATTCCACGCCAAGTTTTATAAAACAAACTAGGGACACGAACAACCTGCCTTAATACAAACGACACACAAACACCAAACTTCCCCCAAGAAAGTTATACTGAAATTGATACGTGTCTTTTAGTCAATGCTGGAATGAAAGAGAGCAAAAATAAAAGAGGGGAATACACTTAAAAGCAGAGAGACGGGAGACTTCAGCACAGCATCGGCTGATGGAGATTCCCAGATAAGCTGCAGAAATGCAGAGGCAAAGATTTCATGACATTAATACCCTCGGTACTGGGAGCTGTTACGAGGCTCTTCAGGGTAAGGAAAGCCAACGTACGATTCACCCAAGCTCTTAATAATCTTGACAAAGCAGTTACACACGCTAAGGATACGTTATGGCTGGCGTGAGAACAGAGAACACTGCGATTCCACCACCAGGTTCACCAAATGTATGTCACAATCCCTACTATAGTTACTAGCGTCCACGTGTGCTGAAAGTCTAAAGGCGACTCGAAAAAGTCTAAACGACTGCTCAAGCTGTTAAAATAACTTCAGAAGCACACAGGCAGGTGTCACAAGGCACAATATAATCCAACAAGCTGGTGTTGAGAGCACCAGCTACCAATAAATAAAAGTACAAACCTTAGCGTTCAAAACAAAGATAAGCGTGGCTGGTTAAGTGGTTTTCAAAACACACACCAGTTACAGCCAAAATCTGCAGGAGCACTGCTCCTCTAAATCCTCCAGAAGGAACTCAGAAAACCAGATGGCAGCATCTGAACATAATTACTTTGGAAACAACTTTCAAATTCAAATTTCGACTTCAAATCCAAGTCAAGTGGACTTACCAGCTTGGCTTCCTTCAGGAACCGAGCTAAGACAGCCCACGATACCACACGGGTACCCTCTCACAAATTTAGCTGAATTTGTATGAGAGGCTCAGGAGCGGAGATTTCTGCCCCAATGGTAGAATACAACATTCCTACAGTTTTCATGGAAATAGCAGCCATGTAAAGGAGTGAAACCCTACGTTCCAGCCTGCTGTAGCACAGCCCCAGAAAATTTACAGGAATGAGGGACATCATGAATGGTCTAGCCACTGAAAAAGGTTCAGTGAGATCTTTAACCGTACGAAATAGCAGAAAACATAAAACACGAGTGCACAAGAAACCAGGTTTCAGAGCTGATAATAACTGTATACCAAAAGAGTTTGTAAACTAAAATGCTTTATAAACTTATTTTTCATTTTAGAAAAGGAACACACATACACGCTTGCGTCTTCTTGCTCATACCCTGTCATTCTGGCGACAAAAAATAACCACTTTCTTTAAAAGGAAGCTAGACGATTTTGGGGTGAGGAGTAGCAGAGGGGAAACCACATTAATTTCATTAGTTTATGCATACTGGTAGGAATTCCTTCTCAAATTTGGCACTTAGCACTCAGAGTTACCCTTTAAAGCTTGGCAAGAAATTCTCTGCAGCCCGCAAGTTTCCTAATTTCGTCTTAGGACACACTGCTCCATTCGGATGCACGACCTCCAGAAAGACAGACAACCCTAAATGTCCCAGTTTTACCTCAATTCACTTTGCTCCCCGTCAGACTGATTTAACATAAATCAAAGCAAATATATAATTAAAACTAAACTTAAGCTCAGTTCCAAGTTTGGAAAACACAAATCTGTACGAAATTAAAAGCAACCCGAATACAGTTGAAGAACTGGAGTTTGGGGGTTGCAACAGCAGCTCACATTCTGAACGCACCTTCTCCTCTGAACCAAAACCCCACGTTCAAAGCCCAGATATTTCATCCTCCCCAGGACTCCCACTACGGGCAACCCCCAGCCAGGTCCTCTCCGCTCCTTCTCCTTCTCCCTTCAGGGAGACGCAGCTTCCAGTTCTTACTCTGGGCAAACGTTCCTCACTCATCCGTGTATCTTACACCTTCTCATGGCAGGAAGGTTTCAGTAAAAAATGTAATTGCACCTTTGTAGAGTCGGGTTTATTCCATAAAGACTTTTCCCCGATGTTCCGTTTCTGCCTGCTGCGGCCTTTCGGTCAATCTGGACTTTCAATCCCCCACCTGAGTCCCAACAGAAATACTAATACCACTAACTACTATACCAGATACCGGTTACACTCACAGCACGTTGAACTCATGAGCTCTGGGCAGTCCCTAATTTTCCAGAGAAACAAAACACAACATTTTTGGACACATTATTCACATAGGTGAATTATTCATTATTCACAGGTGAAAGAACTGCTAAAACAGCCCCATCCCAAAGGCCCTCTCTTCACCTAATGTCAATTTTGAGCCTTGCTTTTAGGAACCTGTGCTTAAAGGAAGCAATTAATAGGTACCTATTAGCCCTCCGATCTGACAGGTTAAAAACCGACGGCAAAACCACAGCTGACACACACCACTCCACAGACCCACCTCTCTGACAGCGATCGTGGGTCCAGCAGCGTTCAATGAAAATGCCATTTATCACCGTAGGCGGACAGTTGCTCTTCCCTTTCACAGTTCCCGGACACACATCTCCACACTCTTCTTTGTCGTCCTTGTTGGCCACGATGTAATTATCTTCTACAGAATCCAAAATCCTTGACCAGTCGATCGTGGACAAGTAACATAATTCGTTGTTCTTCTCAATCCGCACAGCGCCTCGAGTAATGTTCATCAGGTTATAGAGGCCGATCTCTTTCAGGTGAACCATCTCGAAAATGACTAGCGCGTAGTTAAAAAACAGATGAGTTCCTCGAATCACAGTGAGGTTGGGGAAAAGTCCCTTTAAACTCTCCAGGCCATACACGCGGAAAAGCAGCAAGTAGTCTGTAATCATCGTCAGCTTCGGAAAGCTGAGCTCGCGGAAATCTTCCGGCTTGGTTTTAAACATCAGCAATATTTGCAAGTGGCCCTCGATCACAGTGCAGTTCTCAAGCATGTTGAGCCGGGTCAGATTGTTGCGAATGTCCATGCTTCTGCAAACTGGAAGGCAAAGAACAACATTATTTATTTATTTAAGAAAAGGTAATTGTTGTCGTTCTCTAAAGACAGAGTTTTGTCCAACCGCAGGGTGGTATATAGCTACGCTCGGAACACACAGCTAGGTCATTTTCAATGAAGCAGGCTTCAAGGGTTAAGAAATATACTGTGGGGAACATTCCCTGGTATATGATTACAAAATAAGACTGAAAGAGGATTTCATCATTTTTTCTGCCATCTTGAGTTGCTGGACGTTCCCGCTATCAGGACTGCAGGGGTAACACCAGCCCCTAGACATCATTTGGCGTTCACAAAAGTAAGAGATGTCTATGCAACAGAGGCAGTTTTCTTTAGAGAGCTGCCAGCGACACACCTACCTCATCTCCGATTGTGCAATTAATGCCAGTGGATTAGAGGGAGTAATTTAGCATGGTTGCAGGGAGGGGAAGATAGGAAAAGAGTAATGGCTAGGAAATGGTAGTGCTTTGGAAGAGAGCAGAAAATCCTGGAAATAAACACACGCAAGAGTCCAGCCTACGCTCCTGCCCAGACTTTGCTGACAGGAGTAATTTACTACACTAGTAATTTTTGCCCTGAGCATTCTTTTCAGATTAGGTGTTTCGGCTTTTTCGTTATTATTTTCTCAAGGCTGCAAATCTCCCTGCCTTGACTATCCGGACAGTTTAGTAGAACCAGTAACCCAAAGAACTGGCAAAGTGAACGATTACACGAAGCATAAATCAGACGGTAAACAGAATAATATGAATCCAGGCACCAGCAAAAGGAAAAGACGGAAAGGAAAAAGCCTGAATAGGGAAATATTTTTTTAAAACTCTAAGCACAGGCAAGAAATCAAGACGGAAATGTGAAGCCCCATGCCCGTGTCACACAACAGAAGCCCCGGCGACAACCCTTTTAAAATCAACCTTCACAGAAATATACAGCCAGGCTTTAACGTTCGAGGGAGAAGCCTGCGGAAAGGCGCGCTGCTCGGCAACACGCGGGTGCAAACCAGCCATGTCACTGTCCTCTCCGGGTGAGTTTNACAGGATCTTTACTCTTTTTGTCACTGCATGTAAAGCTCGACGACTATAAAATTACCATATCACAGCTTCAAGAAATCACCCAGCGATAATCAGGCCTTACAAAACCAATGCAGAGACAGATGTTTAATAGTTACGATTGCCTGACTCCTCATGGTTTTACACAGACCACTGCTGTGTGCGTTAAAAATAAATTCTATGCAAATGTCTTAATGATTTTTTCAAAAATTTGCTCCACTGCAATAAAAAAAAAAAAATCTGGCAAGGCTAATATAGGATTTGGAGCAACGTTATTGCCCAATGGGATTTTTTGGCACTGTATCCAAGTCGTTTCATAAATTGCTTTCTGGAAGAAAAAGCTAATGCACCCAGTGCCTCAGAGATGATCAAGGATGTGCTTTTTAAAAGTGAGAAAGGAAATCGGATGGACCAACTAGCGGCAACCCCTTTGCCCCATGAAGAACTGCAGCCAAAGTGGAAACAGGGCAGAAAGCTGTCTCGCTGCACATCCCAACCGCGGGCCGAAAGAGCAAGAGACGCAGTTTAAGTGCTCTGCATATTTATTTCAATTAAGACAGGTATTCCCAAGGAAGCAAGTGCGTGACAGGGCGGGCCAGTGGTTTCTTCACAAAGGGAGAAACAACAGAAGGACAAATAAAACTCCAACATTCAACGTACAAGTCACTGGAGCAGCTAAAACTACCTGATAAATGCAAAATCCAATGTCTCGGTTCCTACTGACTGCTTGCAAAATACAGCAAGTTAAGGCGGAAACCCATGACAAACCGCTGTATCGCAGCATGAAGTACTACCTGCAGTAACGTGAGCGTACACAGCTGACCTTAAGGAAAGGCGAAAAAAATACAGCTCAACTTTCCTGACTAAGAGTTACTTTGCAGAGTGAAAGCTCCAGGCTTTTCTTGTGGCTCAAGGCCGCAAAACGCGTATATACACTAAGTGTAATTATCTGAGCCTTTCATCATTTCGACTATAATTAGGTAAGTCACTAGAAACTGGCCACAAGCTGGCCCCCAGACAACCCCTTAATCCCCACAGCTCCCCCTGCTCCCCGAGCACGGCCGGGGAGAGACGGCCCAGCTCGGGAGTAAACAGCACAGCATTTTGTGTTAAATAATCACATAAATCTACCAGAGCTTGAAGTACACATCCACAATCCACCAGTTGTTTGCATTTTAGAAATATTTTTGTATTTTTTCACCAGCCCTCATCCAGAACGCACTGATTGTAATTAGCGCTGCCAGCAGAGACCGGGCAGGAGATTCCACACATCCTGGCAAACCAGGATGTGACACGAGTTTGTTCACACTCCGCGGCTTTCCAAGCCGAGCAATAGCGACGTAATAAACCGGCACGTTGTCTGCTGTGCTTGAGGGGTTCCGATACCAGGAGCTTCTGCTCCGGTCCTTTGAACGGAAGGCAGCGTCAAACACTGATGATAGCCCGGCACAGAAACTCAGGAGGAATTTAAAACAAATTAGAGGTTTGTTTCTGAAACAAACAATTGAATAAAAGCCTACCATAATTGTAAATCTACAAAGATTAAAAGGCTTTATCCAGATTTTTTCCACATTTAGGCAAAATTACACCTAAGAAATATTTCTCATGTTCTACTTCGGTTTAGTTTTTAGGTGATAAGCACCACCACGGCATCTGAGCTCCATTTTTTTACCACCTCCAGGATCAAGGAGAATAATCAGGAGTGAGGAGTATCTGAAACAAAACACGCTTTTTTGTTGGGAAGGTTCTCGATCTTTTCATGCTCTCGAATTCTGTTCAGCAGTTTGTATCTTCTGTTCATGCAGTAGCTGCTTAAGTCACCCCATAAATTTATTGTTACCAAGACAACAAGAAGCAGTTTTAAGCAAAGTAATAAGTGTTTTTCCACAGCTTCTCTCGATAGTATTTCTTCTGCAGGGACAGGGGAATTAACAAACTATTCAGCATGAAGGCTAGGCAGGTTTGATCCATGGAGGAGGAGAGCAAAGTTGAGCAGTCAGTTATAAGAGGGACAACCTGGTTTCAAAAAACACATAGATCAGCCTTCGGGAAAATAAACACCTCAAATTGACTCTCCAGTAGTAGACCCAAAGCTATTCCTGGTCAAACTACTGGCAAAATCTCTACTAAACATAAATTTAAACATAAATTCCTAAATTTCAGCAGAAATGGGCCCCACGTCCAGCAGCACAGCGTTACACTGCCAGAGAGGAAACGCTCCTCCATCCCCAGTTACTAAGCTATTCAAAATAAGTTAAAATAAATAAAATCATTATAGACATGTTTCATCAGACCCCCAAGAAACAAGCTGCAAGGCACACTTCTTAAAAAACAAACAAACAAAGAAATGCCAAGATGCCAAGCCTCGAGAACAAACTAGTTTGGTAACGAGCTGAAAGTCGGGACCGAGGAAAGGAGATCCGGTGTCAGGGCAGCTCTGGAGGTAGCGTGGAAGAGGGGAAGAGCTGGAACTCGGGCCTTGTTTACAGCAAATGACGTGGATACCAACCCGTAATGATTCACTGCTCCAGCGCTCGGGCTCTTCAACAGTCAAGAGCAGGATAATGGAAAGATCACACGCTATTTAAGATAACTACTAGTTAATTCTGCGTTTTTATAGCGTTTGCTGCCTACCTGAATAAAGACGTTATTTAAGAAAAATTACACTCACTGGGGTCAAGCCAAAAGCTTTGCGATTCTATAGGAGTTTTGACTTTTAGAAGTGGTATTAGGGAACCGGAAAAAGGACTTTCGGGTGTTTCCTGGGACAACTGCTGAGACAGGAGAACATCCTGTTAAGTGACAGGTTACCAGAAGGGACTGTAAGGCAGGTTCTAGCCTGCTGCAGCAATAGCTTCATAAACATTCAAGTATCTAATTGTGAAATATTAATTTTTAAACTTCAGTTTTTTCCACCTCAGCCATTTAGCTCTGAGCAATGAAGCAAATCCAGATGTGGACTCGAATAACCTCCAGCCCCTCAGAAAAGATCTCGGACGCCCGTTACCTGTCGGTAGCAAAGAGAGCGCTGCTGAACGGGGGCAAACCTCTCACGGAGCTCACTTTCTTTAACGCCAGAAGCACGTATAACCTCACACCTGGCCTCTAAAGCCTGGTTTGCTCTATCGTGATGCTCTCCTCGTTCAAATCGGAACAAACCCCACGACTCGCAGCGCTGTGCTTCCCACGCGAAGCTAAAGGCAGGGAGGCGAGAGCGTCCCAGGAGCACAGGAGATGACGGAGGGTAACGGCCAGAAGCGGGTGCTGACAGCCCTGAGATCCTCACCGCTTCAAAGGGAGCAGGAACAGGTTTTACACGTTGCCAATATCAACATAAATTATATTCCGCAAGACAGTCACCTCAAAATTGACCTCCGGAAAGCTTACGGGTGTTACAGACTATTCAGAGAGAGCGCCAGCGTACCACCTCTCCTGAAAATCGCGAGGGGACACACTGGGACAGCCCACGGGCGCAGCTGTTGCCCGGTTTTGATACAGCCCTGCCCCGCTGCACTTACTCTTCCTACTTTACGCTGCTGTGAGCAAAATTTCATTCTAGATCGAGTATCTCAACACCAAAAATTAACACAGGGTTGAAGTGGGACAAGGGACCGGTTTCTTCACGAGTTTGCAAGCCCACAAAAAAACCTGTATAAGCCAGAAATAATAATTAAGAAGCAAATTATTTTAAAAGGCTATTACTAGAGAAACATGAAGGGAAATTTGTCCCGCCTGATTTAGGCAGAGAGCTCTCAGCGAGATTTCTAACTCCCACCATCAGCAGTGCCCAAATTTAGGGGAAGAGTTTAGGAGGGGAGGACGCGTACTCCAAACTCTACTGACCGTATTGATTAGTTTTCTACTAATTACAAAAGGAGCCCAAAGCAGGCTGCTCAGCTGGCAGGTGCCTAAAACTAGGAGAGGTAAATCCCACCCTAAATACCACAGCTAATGAAGTGACGTGCGCGAGTCACGTGTGAGATTTATTACAAAAAGTTGCATTATGTTTACACTGTGATTTAAAAAAACCAACACATAAACCTGTTTTTCTTCACAAAATAAGATATACCTATCTCCATTTTATACGCAGTCAGTCTCCTTTCCTTAACCCTCGCTTCTACTCCTCCCACTAACTTCTGAATTCACCAACTAGCTTCAGCCACACGTAAAAGAGGAAGAGAACACTCATTCCTAATAAGACCCATGAAAACTGAGGATGGGATAAGGAGGAAAAATTCAGCTTTTCCACCCAAAGGATGCTCTAAGCGTGAACTCAAATCATCCACCCAGTTTGCCGACCGAACCGCTTACACACATACTACAAGTTGCCTTCCCCCGGCCTCTTACCGGCCATGGGCTGAAAGAAGTAAAGCCAAGAGAAAGACACGGGGCACAAGAAAAACCCCGTACGGTTCGGCTCGGGGACAGGGGCAATACTGTCACTGGAGAGCAGCGTTATCTCGGGGCATGTTTGTAGAGAGCGCAGGACCCAAATCTCCAAGAAAGCAGACTTCATTAGTTCCGTTGCTCAGGGAACAACTTGTTTGCTTATGCAACTATTGTACGTGCATCCACCCTGCGGGCCACGCTGATGCAGGCCTTCGCGTTACCCTGTTGTTTTCCACCCGCGCTGGAGCGCTGCGGGATCTCAACGCTCTCAGAAAACGGAGCCAAACATCAAAGTGGCTGAAAAAGCTTTTGAATTAGGGACCTTATCATCCAAACTGTCTGTAAAATACGTCGAAAAGCAGCTGCACTACATGGAAGATGCAAAAATATTCCACCCCAGACTCTGCTTCGACGTCCCGTGCATTGCTCCTGTTCCTCCATCCATGAATTATATTTTCCTACCACGTAGCAACATAGCAAAGATTATGGAGTTAAGATCACTTGCAACCCAAAAAGCAGAATGTGATTTAAATAAATAAATAAATAAATAAGAAGCTTCAGTGTAGTAGTAATAATAATGTTTTCAAGTTAGGAACTGCTGGGCTAAAGTTGTACACGTATTTATTATTAGTGCTATATGTCAACTACCTTTTCCATTTCTCCAAACGGGCAGGTTTGTACACGCTCGCCAGCTGGAAATCACCCTCCCAAGTTAAAACCGTACCACTGATCCCCTTTAAGGCTTCTGACATGAAACCATGTATGAAGAGGAAACTGAGGTATTTTTGAAATATATAACTTGTATGATTGCTGGAGAAAAGAGGCTGTCTTAAGGGTACA
Source organism: Stercorarius parasiticus (assembly GCA_013396915.1). Taxonomy (NCBI): domain Eukaryota; kingdom Metazoa; phylum Chordata; class Aves; order Charadriiformes; family Stercorariidae; genus Stercorarius; species Stercorarius parasiticus. Next base: position 211,950 of record VWZL01005849.1, read on the forward strand.
TCCTGCTTTATTCCCCGAATACCATACACATCTCAAAACTGCCCCTCACTGCGTTGTCTGTATTTGAACTGATTCTTTTGCTATTGCCTTTTACGATGGCAAAGCTAACAGGTAGGCTACGGATTGTCTGAGACAGACAATTTATCTATCCAGTTAGCCCTCTTTAAATAAATACTTTTATTTTAAAAAAATAAAATATGTGTAAACATCATCCAAAAATAAAGCTTCTAACTAGAAGCATTTCCTAAGCAGGTTTACTTAACGTAACTCATCAAAACAGCTCGTAAGGCTCAAACTCGTGTCAGCCGTGGATTTAACAAGCTTGCCACCTCCGACACAACACCTTCTATTTTACAAGCCCCTGTTTAAACACCGCTCCCAACCTCCGAGCTCCATCCCCCTCTAGTACCCGGGGATTTGAAAATCTACCTAAAAGTATTCCTGAGGTTCAGGACAAAACCTTCGCCCCGCTAAACCCCTTCAGGGACCGGGCTCGGGGCGCTGCGCCTCAGCCCCTTCGCGGCCGCGAACCCTCAGGCGAACCGCGGGGAGCTGCCGCCCTTCCCGGCACGGTCCCGGCTCCAATCTCGGCCGCCCCCGGGCCCTCCCTCACGGCCCTCGCTGCCCGTTTGGGGCGGAAAACGCCGAACCCGGGGGGTGAAGGTGACCCGAGCGG
>VWZL01005849.1:213201-262090 GCA_013396915.1 Stercorarius parasiticus
AGCGGAGGGGCTCGGTGCTGGCGTGTCCCGGCTGGGGACGGGGCAGCCTCGCCCCGAACCGTCACCGCTGCGCTCCCCCCTCCCGGTGAAGCCTTGAGAATCGCCCAGGTTGCACCTTCGAGATCATCGAGTGCAGCCATCAACCCAACGCTGCCCAAACCCCCACCAACCCACGGCCCTCAGCGCCGCGTCTGCCCTCGTTTAAACACCCCCAGGGATGGCGACTCCACCGCTGCCCTGGGCAGCCTGGTCCAACGCTTGACAACCCTCTCCATGAAGAACTTTGAGGAGGAGGAATTGCCCCAGAGACTCCCTTTACAGGTATCTCCTACTAAATGGTACCACGTTCAGTATCAAAAAGCCCAATCCAAACGGCCACTTCACATTTCCAGTTGTCTTTAGCATTTGGTGTCTTTTTCTCCATTTTTAATCATCTCTGCATTGTAGTCATGCTAAGCCGTGACAGTACGTTTCCTGGCAACTTCCAGTAATTTTATCTGGCACTTGCTTTCACCCATTTCTGCAAGATACTGAGTTATAACTGCTGGAATAAAGCTTTTTAAATTCAAAAATACTTGGTAAATAGACATTCTTCTTCCAAATCTTTCCCCCACTGTCTTCAGCTTACAAAGGTCTCACTTTTGCACTACCTTTCCTGCTGAATGGGCCAGTGGCTCCCAGCGGGTCACTTAGCATTGGCTCCCTTTTCTAGGCACAGAATTGCACTAGGAGAGTTTGTGCTACTTTAAATACTTTGTGTTATTTTTCCATTTAAAGAATGGCTGCAGTTGTCAGAGGGACATTACATGGTTGTGAATGGGAGGAGGACTGGTCTGTGCAATCACATCTTTGACGTTCTTTGAGATTTCCCGGTTGGATGAGGTAAGGCTGATGGCCTGATTCAACTAAATGGCCCCAGCGTAAGCACTATTAGCTGTGACGGTACCTGCACCATGATAACTTAGCATTTGCAAACTGTTTAAATGCTTAGATGAAAGGCCCTGCTTAAGTGGGATGCTTTCTCTGTCATTACAGCACAAGATGTGTGTCTGCACAGCGCAGGAGCTGTTGATTCAGCCTGTTGGTGCGTCAGAACTGCCACCATGGCAACAAATTTCCCCCACATTTCTCTTCTTGCTGCCATTTTCTCAAACGTACTACTACTGACAACTCACGAGGGCAGAAGAGACTCAGAACCTAATGCATTTCTCTTCAGAATACTTGAGGAAGTAAGGGCAGCTAAGGAATGGAAACAACCAAACTACGTGTTCTCCGCTTGCAGATTAACCAGCTTTATGACTACAGACTTTGCATAAAACAGATAGAGCCGAACATCACCCAGACAGCTTGGGCTACAGGGAATTTATAACGTGACTGTAATAGGAACCTACTTTTGCTTACTCACTTATGTTCTTATTGCCTTTCATGTACTAATGATATCAACTTACAGATTGGCACAGGAGGATTAAAGGCTACAGATTTATTATCTTTCCCTAAAATACTATTTTTAGTTTCTAATTACTGATTAAGAACATCAGGGTGCAATCTTTCCAGCATCTTTCACATACACTCACTGCTATGTATTCATCGTGCTACAGTACACTAGGTCTGCAATCAGATAAACCTACAGCAGCAATGTGGGCGCTAAGGAACTAAGCCAGCACCTGCTTACTCAATTTTTTTTCCCTAATAGCTGCACTGCAGGCTCTTCTCTAATTTCTGTTCAAGAAACTACTAAAATCACCAGCGTGATATATTAAATATGACTCCTTTCTTCAACAGCATTCACATTTCTTTCTCCCCTCCGCAGACGTTTCATGGTTTAGTTCACTTGCAAACTACCGTGGTTCATTTCTGAATTCTCCCAAGAAAATAAATACAGAGAGACATGAAATAGAGGATATCTACCTATTAGACCCCACAAAGACTTATTTGTTTGGTTTTGGTCCATTCCTTAAATAAATCTCCTAAGTATCAACTGCCAGGGAAGGCAAGGGAAATGGGTATGGAACTTTGAAACAATATTCTGTTTTCTTTTACGTTTTTTCTCTTTGATGCAGAAAATTATCTATAATTACATACCTGAACAGTGTACACTTGCTGAAGGATATTCTCCCTAGGACAAAATTTATAGAAATGTACAAACAGTATAAGCCAGGTAATGATTTGTGTCTAGAGAATGCTGAGTGTGGTTGGAAGGCAGGGATCTTTTCCTTGTGAAACTATTTAGAAAACAAGCGTGACAAAATTTTTATTGTACTTCCAGAGCTGGTCCCCCACTGTGGTGTTTTCATGAAAACACACCTCAGTTTTTGTCATCTTTGGCATTTCAGCGGAGGTAATACAGAGTAAAAGTGCTACGTACTACACAGTATGAAAGCAGTACATCACAAGATAACGCAGTAAATTTACAAGCCCCATCAAAAGCCTTGTTCCTTTTGAAATCCCAAAAAAGAGCTGTCCCATGGATTCATCTTTACTCTATGGTCACTTCACAGTTGCCAAGAATCACAGGACAGACTAAAAGGGTACAAAAATGCCAGAGAAATAGCGATTTAAAGCTGTATGTCTAGCGCCTCCTTATAAAAGGTGCGCGATGTCTGTAGGGTCAGTGATCTCCGAACAGCAGCATCCACTGTTTAAAAGTAAACAAACACAGGCCCTTATTCTTCACTCATTAATGTAAACATACAGAAACATAAAGGTTAGAATAGCCTAGGGCTACGGGCATGTTGTTGTCATGCCCAAAGCTGTTTCGGATTATGTTGCTTTACGTGGCATGTCTGGCATGGCTTCGAGTCCTGAAGAAGGACTTTAACATATATTGGCACCTGAAAAAAATTTCAGGGCCCAAACCTTGCACTAGTTGTTTTTTTTGCATTCTTTGTGCACTGGTCTAGTGTAGCCCACAAGGGCTGACAAAAAAACCCAAAAAAGTCTTTCTGGAGCTGTGTCCCAAACCTCCTTTCCTGTGAGACTGGAAACACGGAGCCGTACCACTCTGCCTTACAAATGCCTCCCCATGAAACCAACTTAGGTGGACTTCCTAATCAGATCCCAGCTCCTCCAGATCAACGCTGCTAGGAATTGAAGTCTTTGGAGGAACCACCTTTGCACGAACAAGAACGAAAGATGACTTTGCAAACAAGCTTGACGTTACTCCCTACCTTCTGAACGCGCTGAAACTGCCAGCTTTATCATCATTTTCATTTAGCTTTCCCCTGCTCCAGTTGAAGGTACGACGGACCGAGCTGTTTAGGCACCAAGAATGCAGTTCTCCAAAGCCGTATCGCCAGGGCCTGCTGTCCGCAGCAGTGCGGGTACGCTAAATCCAGCAGTGTTTGCACGTCACCCTTGGAGCGCAGTGACGTCCTTGTAGTGACACCACTGCGTGTGGAGAGGAACACAGCTTGGCTCCCCGAGAGACTACACTTGCTGAAAGCTTCAAGTCTTGAAAATGAAGTGTATCTTTCTCTCATGAAATACACACTGGAACCAAACACATGGGGGGGGGGGTTCTTTTTAGCCATACAAGAGTGAAGTTCTATGCTAATGAATCACAAAGCTTTGCGCCCAAAAGGAGCTTTAGAGCATTTGACTTGCTAAAAGATACATCGGTAGTAATGCTGTTTTAAGAACAAAACAGCTGAAAACCAGTTCAGTGAGCCAAAGCCACATGGCAAGCCGGAAGGCCGAGCTGAGAGTCAGAATCCTCACTTTCTGCTTTGTCCATCGTTCAATACGGCCTTTTCTTAACAACAGGTTGCAACTGCCTGGGTGAACAGCTACCCTGTTGCTCAGGTTGCTCTATTTTTAGCGATTTGCCAAACATGCTTTCCTGCTCCCAAGTTTCTCACCATGCAGTACGCACATTATTCAGCCTCCTGTCCTTTGAAGATGCAGAAGAGTTGCTGTTGAAGCCAACAAGAGCCAAGTCTCTGCATCATTGGCAGGATGTCGCTGTGAAGGCTACAGAATTGACTTCTCGGTGACTAAACCTAAAGCTGAGAGTACAGAAGAGCTGACCTTGGAAAATTTATCTCATCCTGTTTGGAGTCACACAGAACCATTTGCCAAATCTCTTAATATAAAATATTTCACGTCATGGATTGACAAAGTTCCTTTCTTACCCTTCCTTCCGTCCACACCAAATCTGATAAGTGACTGCTCTCTTCTCGACGGGAGAAAGCTAAGAGGATGAAGATCCGGTCACTTGACGTGCTAAGGACAGAAATCCCAGGATTTTTACTGTTGAAACAGGAAACACTGTCAGATCCTTCTGGAGAATTCTATTGTTACATTAGCAAATACAACCTTTGCCCAAGGTGAAAATGGCAGAGGGCATCTCTCTGCCACATGTAGTTCAAAGAAACTGGAGATGAAGGATGCAAAGGAAATCACAGCTCTCCATGGCCTACTGCAGCGCTGCCTCACTTTATCTATTTTCGTCCAGTTTCTGGGTTTGTTCAGTTTGATTTTTGGATGTCACAGAGGCAAATGCATGCACTTTCCGTCCCTCGTCAGAACATTTTTGTTTTAATTCAGCATCAAACTTTTGAACTCGAAAAAAAAATTAGACTTTTCTTCATTGCTACAAGAACCACACAACAGCCAGCATTCCCAACCTGTCTCTAGCAAGCAGGGCCCAGCTGCGAAACAACCAGACAGATCTATTTGGCCTTCAAACCCCTCCAAGTTCCTCATCCACCATTCTGTCCTACGGCTTCTCACAGAACACCTAAGCCAACCCCACATCGAGTTTGCACAACCCTCCCGGCCGCTGCCAGGCATGCTCTTCTCTATCAGCGGCCGCAGCAGCGTCATTCTCTAATGCACAGCATGGGCACGTCGTGCTGCCGGCGAGCAACTGGCTACACCAGTTCTCATCCACAGCTCACCACCCCTACCCCCCCGCCTTTGTTTTATTTCTTGACGCTAATGTGTGCTTCTGCTGATCGAGAGGCGGAGGGACAGCCCTGGGGGCAGCACAGGGGAGTTCAGCAAACCCACACTGTTTGCTCCACGCCGCTTTATCTCACGTTTCGCATTTCGGACGACATGGAACTTCTAGTTCCCATTTTGATAACCAGTTTGTTCTGTAGCTAGGAGACACGCCCTTTCTTTGTAAATGTTAGAATCAGGCATAGCTGATCCATTATTCACTAACTGCTGCTGCTTCCCACTTCCATCTCCTATTCAGAGGTAGCACTCATGCCAGAAATGTCACGGCGGTGTCATGTGGCAGGTGGTATTGATTTAGCCAAGTCGGGTTTTAATGCCACTCTCGTTCAGCGGGAACACATGGCGAGCACACACCGAGCCTCAGCAATGTGGCAGATCAGGACAAGAGCTACCAGCCAGCCCCGCGCTGGGCTGCAGGACTCCGGAATGGCATCAGCACTCTGCTGTAGACCAAGAAGTTTGATTATTATTTTCGGCTCCTATCTGCTATATTATCATGGTTAACATTTTTTTCATGCTTGTAACTATTAGTCAGAAGACTTTGATTCTGAGGTTTCACATCAGGTTTACAGCAAAGACGACGAGAACAGAGGCGACTTGCCTGGTGTCAGGTGGCAAAGTTGGGAGCAGAACCCCGGGCTCTCCATTCCATCATTTTCACCCTTTTACAAGATACTCCCTTTTGGCACAATAGCTGCCAGTCTTGGAAAGCTGCTCACAGCCTATAAAGTCTGATAGACAGGGGCTTTGCAACGTAAACCCTAGGGAACATACACCCCAGACAAGCCGAGATTACCCAGGAGCCATTGCATACAGCTCCTGCCATTCCTGCATCCTTACAGCCTATCTACTGAAAAAATTACAAAACATCAAATCTAGCTGTGATTGAGGACACCGCTTAAACATTAAGTATTATAATACAAGGAGTCTCTGTCACCAAGGATGTTTGCCAGAGAAGCTCTGACTGACCCATAGTTACTGTTGCTGCCAGGCTTGGAAGCGGTGCATTCACCGGCCTGACATGACCCAAGTCTCCAAAAGACTTTTTTAATTTGTTTTTACTTGCTGTCTGAAAGTAGGTAGTCTGCCAAGAAGCCAACCGAGGCCCAGCCCTACGCCTGATAAACATCTCTCCATCTGGATTTCCCAAGCTTTTGGGAAAGTTAAGCAATTCTCACTTCACAATGTTTGCAACTCTCACAAAAAGCTATTTCTATATATATCATTATTCTGTAGAGAGAAGCACATCTGAGCCCCGTGCCATGAAATGGAGCTGCGGGCTAAAGCAGCAGATCGTACAACCACCACCGCCCATACGCTAGTCAAAAGTAAAAACTGTCACTCCGTCTACGAAACATCGCAAAGCCTTGAGTGATTGTTTATTCTAAATACTACTGGCACTAATCTTCAAAGTGTTTTGGAATGACTATAATTACTAAATGAACTCAAGAAAAACCAAGGGCTGCAACTGCCAGTTGACAAAACAGCCATTGCGCGCAGGCAGACTGCCGGCCACTGAGGCAATTAATCCGTTTGGTTTGCCAGGGCAGAAGGTAACATTCTTCCAGCGGGTCAGAGGTAACCAGCAGCTCAGTGCAGCGCTGGAGGCACTATGCTCAACGGTCATGCGAGATAGCACAAAAGGTGTTAGTAGTTACAGGATTCAATCTCAGTTCTGGCAGCTCATCCTTCAAAATAACAAACACCCATGAAATGTCAACGGTCAAAAGTTAAATAGCAATGTGTTTCTGAACCAATTTCCTAGCAGGCTTCTTTGTAAAGGAACTGCTGTTGACTTGGAGGGGTGGATATTTTCTTGGGGGCAAACTATCTCTAGTAGTTCCCTTTCAGGTCTTTCCAACTGAACTTCTAATTTGTAACAGTGCCAAAAAGTTACAGCCAACACATGGCTGATCGCAAAATTCAGCTTTAAGTTTGTCTGCAATGATGCACCAAATCTTTTGCAAGCTGGAAAAAAAAGATTTATTTCAAGTAATAAAGGGGAAAAAAATCTTATAACCGATGAAGCATTAGTGTTGTATCGTTCCAATACCTCACACACAAAAACCATTCCAGCACTACATTCAACCTCTGCTCTAAGAGAAGAGCTCAGCACTAAAATGCCTGCAGGGAAAGTAGTAAACAATTAGAATTAAAAAATAATTTGGTGACACAGCATTCACTAATGAAGCACAGTGAAATGTCAAACATTACAGTTGAAGAAAAACTTCTGGGAAAAGTAGAAATGTCCATGAACAGATTGCTACAACTATACATTTCTATAAAGTAACAAGTTTCCTTGAACAGAACGAGCATATCACATACAGGAGCAGCCAGAAGAAAAAGCTGTACTTCGTAGTATAATCACTCATTTGATAATCCATAAGTGAATGGCGTAATAAATCGCAAACATCCTGTTAAATGAACAAAAATACTTTATGTAAAAAAATGTTAACTGTCTTCATTGACACAGCTGTTTCCGCAAAGAACAATTCTGAAACGGAGCCTGCTACTTCGGGATGCATTCAAAGAAGCAGTCGGATTTTGGTAAGAACTCAGTTGTGACAAACAGCTCTTCCCCCACCTTCCTCTGCTGCGGAGATGGCCAGAGAGGCCTAACACACCCCATCTAGCGGTTCAAAACAGCAACAGAAACGGCAGAAGAACGCTGCTGCCGACTTCCTCAGCGGGAAACCGTACACAGCTACCACCGCCACTTTCCAAAGACTCCAGAAACGACAGCACCGATGCAGAATTATTTCCTTTTAGCTTATCACAAGCACTTAAAAATGGCTCTTACATTGTCACAAAACCTTGCTTTACTGCAGGCTCTTAATTTTTTCCAGCAGTAGCAGTGTTTGAAAAACATTCATCCCAGTTAATTTCATCTCTGCTTTATTGTAGCGCCCTCTTAAGAATACCAGTTTGACACAAACGCTCTTGACCAGAATAACTTGTCTCAAAAGGTAAAGACTGACTTTTAATTTATTTATTTTTATTATTATTTCTGTCTTGAAGACACCAGCCTCCTTTGCCCTCATTTTACAGTGAAAAAATGTTTGCACAGGTGAGGTCTATACCATACGGAGAGTACTGTGTGTACAATTCTGCGGGCCCAGGGCTACAGTGTTTTCTTGATGCAACAGCATCAACACAACAGACAATGAGTAAGTGAGAACATTTGCGCATACAAAAAGGGAAGCAAACATTGCAACAGCAAGCAACTTCAGCTCTTCTATAGAAAGTCTAAACTGCAGAAGACTGCTAAGTCCAGAGTCCCAAAAACCCATCTGGGAAAAAGGTGAGCCTGAGAATAGTTTTACCTGTTGATACTCTCTGAATCTGAGCCAGGCAAGCAACTCAATGGCAGCATTCTCTTCCTACACCCTACAGCTGTGTATGTACAGAACTGTAATTAAATATCCTGTTGGCAGCAAGGTCCTACTTCAGTAAAGCTGTAAAGACAGGAAAAACTGTAAGACTTCAACTGTTACTTATATATTTGCATTGAGTAAACGCCTTTTAGGAGTCAGAACATTTGCCACAGCCACACTAAAAACAGGGCTGTATCTATCCACTAAGGACCTTGTCAGCAGCTCCCTGTAAATTGCCATCTTTATCCTGGTTCTCTCCTCAATAGACAACAATATTCACTGAGTTAAAAAAAAGTAACCAAGTATCCAAGTGCAGAAAGCCTTCGCCATGAAACCCTTCACTGAATCCAGTGATTGCTCAAGAAAGCGATGCACGGGTAGGCCTTGGACAGCCTCTTTAAGGACACAATAGGTGGCAAAGAAATTGACTGCTGACAGTCATCATACCAGCTGAGCTTTCCAACTGCACTCTGGCAGCTTAAAAAAAAAATCATTTTAGTTTGGGGAAAATTCTGATAAAGAGAATCATGCTGATGAATATAAAACAAACTACAATTAACATTATCCACAACAGCCAGTTGACAGATTTCTTTGCGTGCTGTTCCAGGCGGTCAGATTCATCCTTGAGCTTCTCGAAGTTCTGGTCTGCCATCCTGAGAGAATGAGACAGCGTCTGGGGAACAAAGAGAACAGCTTCAAACTCAGATTTGGAAGTCTGAATGCTATTTCTTCCAACACAGACAAGGTTCAACCGCACTACAGAAGCGGGCAGGTATTGCCTCCAAGTCTCCCCACTCTAATCTCACCTGGAATCAAGGTGTAGGTACAGTATTTAACATACTAGCAACTTTAACCTTCTGGGTTACAAAGATGAGTTTAGCACTTTAATATGCGCTACCTGGTTATCTTGTTTTATCACATTCTGCGCAGCCAGTGTATTGTTTTTGAGACTGCGAGCCAAACTTAGCATTTCTTCGGCTAACTTCTCCTGCATATCCTGATGGTGCTGTAGCACAGCATCCAGCTCGACTGCCGACTGCTTCTCATCAGATGCGAGGCCTCTGCAAGAGGATAAGGAAAAAAGAAAAATAAATGGCATTTGTACTTCCATGTGGATTCATCTCCCAAGGCCTCCCCAGACTCTGCAACTCTGACAAGACAACAAGAACAGTTCAATCAGTTGAAATCATTATACTTAGGTTTCTACCAGCAGGCCCTTCACCCAAATGGAAGTACATCTGTGATTGTGAAAGCAGTTCCCAAAACACTCAGCATCATAAGGAAAAATTTTCACTTACTTCCGCTTCCTTATGTTTAACTCCTCAGAATCTGGAAAAAGAATTAAATTTGTGTTTTAGCATGTTAGAAATTCCCATGCAATCACAGGCTGAACAATTATTCTGTAAGGGATTTTCAGATCTCCAAATCCTACTTGGCCCTCTGCCCCAGGGAATATGGATTTCAAATGCCTACCTGCTTTCCACAGGGAAAAGACAACACAACATCAAATGCATGGCGCAGAGAAAAAACAGATGAATCATATCCCCAGGGGCACGGTTTAAGCCCGTGTGTCTTGGTGTTCTCTTTCAGGACACGTTAGATTGGCCTAGCTCCAGCCACTGTAGCAGTAGCTATGGAAACTGCAAATTAATTCCTACCAGTTCCCTACACGAATAACATGGCTGTATATTTAAGAGGAACTGAACAACGCCTACTCTAAGCGCCTAAAATCACATGATTTACTCAGAGCAGAAGAGAACAGGAGCAACAATAAAGGTAAATTGTCTTTGCTAATTCTATAATTAGAATGTCTGTTTCTGTACTAATTCTAGAAAAATAGGTTTCTGCAAGTCCCTGCTACCATACTGATAAACACCGAGGCTTGCAACAGTTAAAGTTTCTGGTTATGTTTGTTTTTAAAATCTGCTATCCTGAAAAGAAGCGAGCCACTAAATTAAAAGTACGCTTTGGCTAATCTCCAATACCTGGCCTTCCTCCTCCTCTCCCTGTAAGACTCAGGTTAACTAGAGAAAACAACAGATTAAACTTACCATCGATGGCCAAGGGGTCCTGGGAGGCAGAAAGAGAAACCAAACAGAAGATTACAAAGGGCTGCTGATAAGAGACAGTCCTCCAGGCCTAGCACAGTGCCTGTGCTCAGTATTTAGACTATCCAAACCAGAAAAAGGTGACTCCCCCCCAGCCTGGGACACATCTGAGGCACAGCCACCAAAGGCAGCTGAATGCAACAAGAGACAATCTATAAAGTAGCAGTAAAGAAGCAGCAGCACCAAAACATACTGTACCAAGCAGCTCACTCCTCATCTTGCCTGTGCAACGAGCCTTTGTCTGCAGATGAACTGTTTTAGTAGCTGGGGTTCTCTCTTTGGTTGTTGTAGGGGTACGTCCAGGGGTCAAGAACTGATTTGCCAGAGCCTTTTCAGTTGATGAAGACTGTGAGTAGGAAGAAGCAATGGAAAGTCACGAATATCACATTCTACAGTGTAAGGCCAACTGGGTGTGCGACCAATAAGGACGCAGGGAGCACTTCCACAGCTGCTTCCCAGAGAACAGCAAAGTCAGCCTGGACAACAGCACTAATTGCGTACAGCAAAAAGCCAAAGAACTCATTAGTAGCCGCACTAACTGCGGTACAGCTTATTGGCATTTCATAGCTCTCCAGATGCACATGGTACCGTCCAACAGGGGCACGAGGCCTAGAGGACAGTACCTGTATCTCACGTCAAAGTAGTGAGAAGGATGTAGGAAAAATGTACTTTGCTTTTGGAAAGGAGGAAAGAAGTCTCAGTTTCCATACAGTACCCCCTTTTAACAAAATCCCGAAATCCAATGTATTTATTAATGTTTTTACAAGGACTGCCTGATAAGATTTTAACAAGTGTTATTTTGAGATGTAAGATAAAGGCAAACACAGGAACCTAGCAATGAGGTGAATATAAAGCAGAGAAAGAACACTTCAGTCTTTTCAAGCTGAACTAGTAGATCTTACCAATTTTTCAGCTTCTAAAAGTCCCTTTAGGAAGTCCACTTTGCGAGAGTATTCATTCAGCAGCTCTGGAGCAGGCTTACTATTGGAATTGAAAAACAACAGAACAAAAACCAGAAGCTATCAGTATTGTCTATTATAAACCAACACTTGGTTCTTCAAAGCAGCATCTTTTCACAGAATTAGGCTCAGGCTAGGAACACGCTTGCAAATCACCTTTTCCAAGGCAGGGAGGACGCTGACAGCATGGGGCACGGGCCGACATGAAGGGAAACGTCTCTGAGAACACACAGCACTGCACAGTTCCTCGCAGGCCTGAGCCACGGCTGCTCTGCGGGCACAGCTTCTCCCTCACCAAACGATATTTCCAGAGGGAAGCATACGCACTACTGTGTGTCTGTGGGCTATGTCTGTCTGACAGGTAAAAGCCTAATGGAACCACCAAGGCCACCCGCCCGTCCCAGGATCTCAGAGCCACTCACCTGGACTGCTTCTTCAGCTCTCGGAGCATGTCTTCAAGAGCGGCCACATACTAAGGAGAAAAAAGCTGTTAACCCGACAGCATGAATAAGAAATGTTCTGTCTGGCAGAGGCTGCTGCACGGCTGAGAGGCTGGCGTTTTAACACTCCACAGCACTCGCTGCCTCAGGTTATTTCGAGGGGCCGAACCGCGCTGCTGCGGGGACGGAGGGGCAGGAGGGTCCCGGGCCGCGCCGTGCCTCACCTTCTCCAGCCGCCACTCCTCGGGGTCCCGCCGCTCCGCCGCCAGCGCCTCGCACCGGCTCAAGAGCCGCATCAGGTTCAGCTCCAGCCGCGTCGCCGCCATGGCGGACGGTCGCCAGCGGAAGCTGCCTCAGCGCCACTTCCGGGTGGCGGGCGCCATCTTGGGGCGGGGCGCGGGGCGGGAGGCGCTGGGCGGGGCTTTACTGGAGCGGTTTTATTTAAAAAACGCCCCAAAAGCAGAACAAAGTCCCAGACAGACGGCTGCTGCTCGGGGCAGCTGCAGCAGTGCTGTGTCGACACCGCCACAGCCCCGGAGACAGCAACAGGGAGTGCCTGAGCCGTACTCTTCTTTCCCTTCAACATGGAGCGGGGCCCACAGAGCTGGGATTTCAGAGCGGTTCTGGGCATCATGGAATGCTTTATGTTGGAAGGGACTTTAAAGATCACCCTCATAGTGAAAAATTTCTTCCTCTTCTAGTTTGAAGCCATTACCCCTCATCCGGAGCCTGCTTCAAAGCATTTTAGGTAAGATAGCACCTCACCCTCAGGGGTTTCACCTCACAGGTGGGGAGCCAGGCACAAGCCTCCAGCACTATAGCTCCCTCTGCTTCAAGAGCACTAAAATGCTCCAAAGTGACATGGCAGGCTTGGCCTTAGGTGTCTCCTCAGTGCAGAGAGCCTTCCCAGTGCTTTATAAAGCACTGACAAAGATAACGCGATTCCGATAAAAGGCTTTCTTCAGAAGGAATTGTTAGACAAGGCAGACATTGATAAACTTAACACATGTATTTTTCAAAAGTGCAATGTATTAATAAACGTTTTTATATGTTTTGGTCTCAGTTAAGGCTACTACAACATTAACAGTTCTGTAAACCACACAGAAAGTTGTCATAAAAACATTAAAAAAAAATTAAGGCAACACACATTGACCCAAACTCACTGTTGGTCCCATTAGAGTCCATTGTAAGGCAAATGGAAAAAGGCACGGCAGCAGAATCAGGGGACTTTTTTTCCTGTACACTCAACGTAAGTTTTACGTTCTACTTTCTTTCCAGGGTTTTAAAGTGAAGAATACTTGTTTTAAACAACCTTGCTTAACCCTTACAGTACTGTACATTTCCCAGCTGCCTTCCCCAGCAGCCACTTAAAAGAACATGAACAAGTTCACAGCCTTCAAAGGGTTAAAGCCAAAGCTGCAGTCAGCTTCAAAAAAAGTCCAGACAGCTTAAGTATGTCACTTCTCTATACAGGGAATGTGAGAGAAAGGGTCCGAAAACCTCCGTTTTACTTTTGCTGTGGGTTCGTATTCATCCAAGAGTTCCTGAGCGTGGGCCGTTGCAGACCCTTGTGCAATGTATACAGAGTGGATTTTATCAGTTCGCCTTGCTGGCTGCTCCCTTCGTCTCACCATTATTTGAGGCTCTTCGTTAGCCGGAATCCCGCCCTGGGATTCTGTACATTTGAAAATCCCAGGAGGAAGTTTTATATTTGCTGTTGGCATCACTGGAGTTCGACGGGGCACTTTAATCTTGGACAACGTTAAAGATGATCTGTGTCTTGAAGCCAGGGATGCAGAGGAAGAATTTGAAGAGCTTCGCAAAAGAGAAGGCACTTTGCAAATGTCTTTGGCAGGCATACTGGAGCTCTGAGCACGGCAGTGTAGTCCAATAATTGCTTTAAAGAAACAAGATACTTAGGTACTGAAAGCATGCATAAAAATGTAACTTGATACAAGCAACTGTGACCAGATAACATCTGGTCACCTGGCTGTATGCAGTGAAAGATGTAGAATAAAAAAAAAAACACACACTACCTTAATACTGACCTTCGGTATCCATCCGTCCTGTTCTATCTTCAAGCAGGCTCTCTGTGCTTGCTGAGGTCTCGGAGTCTATGTTCTCCTCATCAGAGCCTCGCTGATCAAGCTCAGGTAACCGGTAAGTTATATCTTCCCTACATCAAAACAGAGATTTTAGCACTCTAGAAAGACAATATCTCTGCTACAAGCAACTTTATGCAGCATATATTTCAGAGGTAAATCGTCCTGCATGTAGTTATTAAATATTAATTCTCCTAGTATTTTCTCTCACCTAATCCTATGCATTTTCCTTTCCACCTTCATAAAGGCTGACAGAATTAGCTATATCATTTTGGACAAAAAGTATACTGCTTTACTAGCAGTATTACCTCCATCTGCAAAGGACATGGCCTACAGAGAGATAAAGGGTTTTCAAAGCTGTGACTTACTTTTCTTCTTTTATCGACTGAATGCGATCAATGAGAATCTCCTTTTCCCGGTTATCGGCTTCAGAAACTTCCTCCTCTTCATGCAGCGAGTCCAGTTCCGAGTTGCCACTCTCATTTCCTTTGACCTGCGAGCTTTTACTCTGCAAGGCAAATTCATGTGTAGCACTTCAGTCATAAGGTACATAAGTCTTGACTGTCTTATTAAGTTGCAGTGTGGAAGACAAATGAGTAGGGCAAATGAAGGCTAACGGAATTGATGGAAGAGCCATTAATTATCCATACAAATGTTTCAAAAAATAGAAATTTTTCTATTCACCCAATTTCTGGAGTTTTGTTACCCTTTTTGAAGTACAGTAATTTGATTTGCCAGCCTCAGCTTAGTTTTAGTAGTCACTTATAAGTAATATTATTACTTCCAATACAAGTTACATTCAGAATGTCTATAAAATACCAGTCATGACGGAACAGGTCATCAGCCCTGCATGCAGTCTGAGGAGAAAGTTGCACCAATACATGCAGTCTCGATTGTGCAAAAGAGTATTTAAAACCAAAGTTACAATACGTGTAAGTATTTTAGTCATGCAATAGTACCATAAGAAAAAAAATCATGCACTCTTAAAGACAGGCAGTGTACATACCCGCATCCCCTCGTAAGGGGAAGAAAACCCAAGTTTTACAGGCCAGAGCTAGAGAGAGATGAAGACCAAATTCACTATAATGCAGCTTCTGATCAGACAGAGTTTGGTTTGTTTTAATCAGTAAAAACAAAAGAAAATGTGTATTCTTCCTAATAGAACGCAGCATATTTTGTCAACCATCCATCTCTGAGTGAAGGATCTCCTTCGCTATGTAAGAGACTCAGCAATCTTAGTTCTACTGATTGAATTATATGGGAATAGATTTTGACCACTACAAGAGCAGATCCCCACCCCTTCACCCTTCATTTATCAGACTCCAGTGCAGCTGTATATTTAGCTCCTACCTACAGCTTTGGGCAAGTCCAAATCCCTTTTCTTCTGATCTTGCAATTGATCTTTGACTTACTGAATGGAATGGACAGGATAAGTAGCACATTGCTTCCCACGTAACTGGTGGGATGCTTTCTGCTGGATAGTGCAGTTCTGTGGTTTATTTCAACACTTACTGTATTCTGACGAAGCAATGAGAGTCGTCGAAAAGCGATGCTCTCAGCTGCTTCCAGCTGATTTATTTCATCCATTTTAATCTTGTACTTCCTTATCTGTTCCTTTATGAGCATCTCTACACACCTGGACAAAAGGGCAAGAGTTTATTGAGCAGACTCACACTATAAAAGCTCTAGGGACAACCACAGTGGGATGAAATGTCTCTCCCAGCTTGGAGATGTTTGCCACACACACACGTGGATGGCATGCGATCAAAGTGCCTCCGTGCACGCCTTACAAGGGGTAGCACTGCATGGTAACAGAGTGAAGAGTCCAACATGGCAAGCAAAACAGGACAGACTGTTACAGGTAATGGCAAATGTTCTTCCTGGGATACCTAAGCCTCCCACACTGACTGTACACAACAATGGTAAGCAAACAGACATTACCATGGCTGCTAACTGCTTCTGCTTCTTCTACCTGTCTTTCCTGTGCTGGCACAGACTGGCAGATACAGAACGAGCCTGCAACCGGAATTTAGCAACTCTCAACCCTCAGTTTTCTCAGCTTGATATGAATAAGGTTGTAACAAAAGCAGGTGATAGTACTGGCCTTCCATCATATTTCAAAATCCTACTTTGCAGCAGACTGCTAAAACTTACATGGTTGTTTTTGAAACATCCTTCATGCTGGTTAAAGGGTCAGAGGTATCAGGACAACGCAAGAGGCATGGAGCAAAAACAATGGCCAAGGCATTGGGTGACATACGGTTGACATCTTCTATCAAAGCCACTCTGAAATTCAATGTTCAGGAAATAAAAAATAAAAAAATTAAGCGAACCTTGCTAGAATACGAGCAGTCTGATCAAACTTCACCAGAGTTCCCAAATAACATGTAAGGAGGCCCCTAAGGTGCTAAGCATGTACAGCAGTTCAAAGAAGTTTTAAACATATTTCACATCTACTAAGTAGACAAAGTTTCACACAACAGAAAAAGGAACAGGAAGCCACCCAGGTTAAGCTGGTTTGGTAGCCTCTCAAATTACATCTGGTGACTCAGTGCCTCCTCTTTAAAAATCCCTTTTCCCTATGTTCAGAGGGCCACTTGGAAAATTCCCAAGTTCCTTGGATAAGAGCAGCCCCTTTACCAGTACCACATATCCCTGCTCCTAAGACTAGCTTATGCGTGAGCATTTATAATCCTTACGCAGCCCCTACCAAGTTCACGAACATCCTCAGTTCTCTGTGTACCCGTCTGTGTAAATCCTGTGTCCAGACAACTCACCAAGTCTTTCAGATCTACCTTGTCTTCCAAGTTGTTCTTACCTGATTTGATACAAATACAGCAGATGGTAGAAGTAAGCATGCGTCTGGTTTTAAGCACAACTATCAACTTCAATTCTTTCATTTCTAAACCAGCAGCACAATCCCTACGCCAACGCTCAACGGTTTTAAGATTTTAGAAAGCTTCCAAGAGGGACTCAGAAAAGTCACATGGGGTTTCTCTCCAAATGAAATAATTAAACTCATTACTTGACCAGATGGAAGATGAGTCGCTCCAAGGTATTATGATTTGCTTGTGGCAGCTGTTCAAGGACGCTGTAAATGGCACAGAGTTGCTCCTGTTTTTCTGGTAGTTCTGCACAAGGGGAAAAAGCACAAGATCAGAATCACTGTGCAAGGCTAGTGGAAAGCACTTTCTGACATTGTCTCAAACTGTCTGCAACAGATAAGAGAATTAATGCTTAGAAGTTACACTGTCATTTCATTTACCAATTGTTATAACTAGATGTTAAAGTACCCCTCATGGCACAGCAATTTTCCCACTTTTTCTGATGCTGCTGCTGTTAGCAACCATCAAGTGACACACGAAGATCTCCAACAGTATTTAGAGTGCCTTAATCCCACTGAAGAAAAATGAATGTAAAGATTTGAGATATCTGGATATCTAGGTCTGCTTCAGAACATCAGGATGAAAAAACCCTGTATGAAAGGAGACCTACTCACGTGCTCACTGTTTTTAAAAAGAGTGGTTGTATAGCAACATTATGCTACACCAAAAAAAAAAAAAGGAGTTCTGAAGCAAGTAAGCTAGAGGAGAAATTCCCTGGAAAGTGTTTTATATAAAATGTCTAAAATCATTATTGTAAGTGTATTGGAAGGAAGCTGTTTAGCCAACATGAGCATCTTAGAGGTTTTTTTCCCCAAGGACATACTGAGTTAAAGACAAACCATTGCTTCGAACATTTCTAAAACCTACCTACAGCGCGGAGAAAATCATTGTACTGCGCAGATGTCATTAGTGGATCTGGCAATTCCCGTAGCCATTGTTTAAGGATGCCCGTAATAGTGTGAATAGGGTAATTCTCCAGTTTCACCGAGTTTGGATCTGAGAAGAAATGTTTTATTTAGAGCAGGTCATTCCTTTGACGTACACAATGGGACCCCAAAGAAATAAGATTAGAAACACTCAAATCTCCTGTTCACTGAATTCAGGTGGCAATTCAGAAGAAAAAAAGAAAAAACAAATCTGCTGATAGTCACTGATATGTACTAAACAGCTTTTTACAGCCAACAAAAATAATACAGCCTGCATGGCCACCAAAAAGGTGGTTTTAAAACACTAAAAAGGGCCAGATACTTTCAGATAGAAGAGAATTGCAGGGAAAACCAGTATCATGCAAGAAAGTCAAAAGGGCAGACAACATTGCCTGACCTGCTTGCAGCAACTGTTTCAGCTCCTTCATACGATTTGCTGATCCCGATTTCCTGTAAATGCCTTCTGTGTAGAGGCCGTGCATCTCCACATACTCCAGCAACTTCTCCATGACAATGGGGACTGAATTTCTCTCACTGGTCAGGGAACTCACACACACTCCAAAATGACGTGGTTCTGCATCCTGTTCATTCTGGAATTGATACAGGTCAAGCACTGTGAATACCTGTTCCCAAACTAGAAAATTCTGTGTTTCATGCTACAATTAGCTTATGCTTCCAGAAACAAAAGCTGAGTGTTTCATTCTAGCTTGCTACACGCATTTGATTGTAAGGCAGATTTCCTGAGCTGCAGCAATAAAGAAACTTCATTGAAGGATTTCTTTAACAGTTTGTCCAACACAGCGCACACACTCTAAAGGAAGAGTTCCCAAATGACCTCGAGTATCACCATTTAGAATAATGTTCTGTTTCTGCAACTGCAGGGCCTGGCACTGACTATATGCAGACAGAGAAGGGAACTTAACTATTTAAGAGATTTTTATTCAGTGCCTGGACATCCACTGTTCATTTGCTGAGAAAAAGAGACAGCATTTTGCATACATCACTTATGGTATCACTATACCACATCCCAGATCTACGGTTCTTACCTTTTTTCCACAGGATGTACAGTTGCTCTGGATTTTCGACATGCATTTCTTGTGACAAGTCAGCTTGCAAACTAGAGAAAGGAGCAATTGTTACCAGCATGCCAAATCACATTAAAATGCTAAGCATCTTGTTGTATTCATATAACCCGCACGTACTGTTCATTAAGACCCACCTGTACCAGCCCAAGTCACAACCAATCCGCACATACTGTAACCTGCGTGGCAAGAATGAGGTTTTTGCACTTACCACTGCAGAGACAGGCCTTTTCCATGGGCCAGATGTAGGATGAACAGTGCTCACACGATTGCCGTATGCTCACTTGGTAGTTTGTGAATACATGGCCATTGTGTTCTTCAATCTGGTGAGAGACAGGAAGAAACTCACAGACTTTTTTGCCTTTTTTATTATTGTTATTTTTAAAACTATCTACCCTACCTTAGATTTTCCACTTTTATTTTACAATTACAGCTGATGGCTTTGACCATGAAACCAGATTTCACCCTATCTTAAGGCAACTGGGTTTGCTGGGTCTTTTCATAATTGACTTGCCACCTTAGTTAAAGTTCATCAGTGAAATACTTCAGTAATAGTTTGTTATTAATATTTAGTAGTTGTCTTCCTTTAAACAGTCCCATTACTGAGAAAGCCATTAGATTCTAAAAGATGGTACGGACAAGCAAGAAAATGCTATAGCACCACCTATCACTGCATAAGCAAGATCTTTGATTTACGGAAGCCAGTTTTATATTGTGTCACATCTTCATAAAAGCAGCAAGTGATTTAGCATGCAAAATAAAACGGAACTTCAGTACAAAAGCAAGCTCTTTCAAGAATGTTTTTCTCAGTGTTCTGCGAGTGCAGCTGAGGACTTATATTATTGCAAGAAGAAAAGTACTTACTGCACGATCTTGTTTTCGTTTCTTCTTCTGTGCTTTGGTTTGCTGCAGTGGAGTACAGAACTGGCATTAGTCTCTGAAATTCAGACATTCCATTCCTTTTTTTTTTCCTATTCAGATTCCCAGACTCTGCTTCACCTCCAGACACTTTGAGACACTATACTACAGCTTCAGCTTGGTATGAGAGTTGTTTGAGCTCACCCTGTCAACTTTCTAAAAATCAATTGAGCTCACTGCCAGATGACAGAGCAATTCCATCCCTAAAACCCTCAGAGAACTCCTAAGTTTTCACCAAAGAAAACGCACAAATGCTTTAAGATTCCGAAAATATTAACAGTAAGTCAAATAATGAGCAATCCCAAAAAGGTGTATCAGCATTCAGAATTTGTTATACGCATGACTAATATATGGAAAGTGTTTCCCAAATAATGAAGAATGCTATGGAAAAGGTTTCTGAGGTAACACAGGTTCCTGATCCTAGGAGAGTAACATTGTTTAATCATCCCATAAACCAGTAACACAGAGTAAGTTTTATACCTTGGGCTGCTCGGATTCCTCTTTTTTTGTATATCCTCTGATGAATTCATCCAGAAGGGACTGGAAGAGATTCAAAACCAGCTTGACTTCTTTCTCTTCCCTTTTTTTGGCCAGATTTGTAACTAGAAGCTGGTAATTTTCCACCAGATCTTTGTAGCCAACGTGGATTTGCCCATTCTAGAGAAGGAACAAATACTATTCAGAAGACAGTCCTTTTGGATACAGTTGATACAGTTTCAGATTTGTATGTGTTTACGGTCAGAGGTAAGAAAGTACACTCATGGTTAAAGTAAAAGATAGCAGCCCATGACAGTTTAACACGCTTCCCTACTACACTAGAAAGGCACTTGGCAGAGACAGGGCAGTGTTATAAGAATATTGGAAAAGCAGCTGGCACCTCTCTCCGGTGTTTAAACACAGCAGCATGAAGAGGCTGAAGACAGCAAAACCCATCCATTTCTAAAAATAAGTTACAGCTGAGTGAATGAGAAAAGGGGAAGCAAAGCAGCTTTGCTTCTGCTTAAAGTTACAGCACAACTGTAAAATATTCTTTTCCAAGTCTAACATTCAGCTTTGAATTCTATACTAAAAATTGGTGTATTGCTTTGTTAAAGAGCTGTAGGTCAAGCATTTAAACTGCGCATTCAATTCATTTATTACCTACCAACTCTTTCATTTATTGAGACTTACTACTTACAGGAGCAGAGTACATTGTCTTGATGTTTCCTCTAAACTTCTCTGTGGCTTCAAAAAACAAACATTCAACACCAGACTTCTGGGAGCGTAAGTCATTGATCTAGAAAGCAAATACATCTGCATCAAATTTCATTAAAACAAGAACATCCAACCAGTGTCAAGCTTCAGTTGCTGGGCTTAGTCATCTATGACCATTCCAATTATTTAAACAACATTTCTTAATGCACTGTGATGATACAAAAATAGATGTCATGTAGGTAGGCTGTAAAGAACTCTCTTTCCTTACAACTCATGCCTTTTTTTTAAATACATTTTTTGCTGCTCACTTCTTTGTAAAGAAATTAAGAGCTAACGTGACTGCCACCAAGATTTAACAATATAATGCATTCAGAGATTTAAAGGAAGGAATAGGAAGGGCCTTATCAGTCAAGTTATCAGATCAATTCTCCTTCGCTTTAAATCATAATATAAACTCACACCTAGAGAAGTAGCCTTTAAAACTCCAGACCAACAGTGAACATAGACCTGAATTTTATCATAGGTGAGTGTCTTTTACCTTGTTTAGAAGGAACTCATCAAGATGTTTCAGTTCATTGGCATTTGCAATCTCACGGACCATGGAAGCTCGCCAGTTCTGAGACACACTTGAGATCTTGCTGATCTTTATAGTTCGGTTCTTCTTTGTTTTACTGCTCTCTTTCACATGGCGCTCCCCTGCCTGGAGGCGACTTGGCTGTCCAGAAGAAGCTGGGAAATAAATTAATTTGTATATTAAAGTAGGACGACTGAATTTCTTCAGTATTTGTTTCCTCAGCAGCCATGCAAAACATGACAGAAAAGATGACATTAGCAAGCTGGGGATTAAGTCACAGTAACTCACCGTCTGAAACTTTCTGGGTTCCTCCTGTTTCTGGAAAGAGAACGCAAGATACAAGAGAGGGGCCATCTCCTTCCTCAATCACATCAGGACTCTCCTTTGCAATCTTCTTGTCTGGCTTCTTCCCCAAAAGTCTACGCAAAGGACTCTTAAAAGCAGATCTGAACATAAAAGCAGATACAAGTTTGTCACACTAGTAATGGCAGCTGGCTCTACTACAAGAAAAGGCTCTTTAACAATACAGCTAACACCTACAGTAAGATTAACTTAAGAGCACTACCTTCGACATCCACAGAGACAACACATCCCTTATCCAAGACATCATTTCTGTCTCAGGAAGTCCCTGAGCTGCAGAATGCCAGTAGCTGGGGGAGCTGGCCAACGAAACAGCATTACATGCTTGCTGGGTTCTCAAGCTTTTCTCTTAATGTTATTTCTCAGTCTGGATGACAGTACACTACACAGACCTTTGGTCTGAGCCTGTACAGTGGTTCTTAAGTTAAAAAGAATCAGTTCAAAGACAAGCCTTATGCAGGAAGCAGAGAATCTATTCCTCAACAGGGTCAGATATCATGCTTAAATCAACATGAAGGTCAAGTCAACCAGCAACACAGGCACTCACATAGCTGATGTCAACACGTGTGTCTCCACAATCAGAGTCTCAAGAAGCCCAATTCAAGCACCAGTGGGAAATCTCCTTTTTTCATTGTTCCCCCCCCGCCCCCCTTTTAATTTTCTTAAAGGCAGGCCAGTCCCACACAGAATACATACTTGGCATCTATTTGCTGACTTGCTGACTGCATCGAAACGACTGCATCCGAGGTAGGCAAGAGGTCACTGGCCTTCTTTTGCACAGGATATTTCTTGTTGCCTTTTTCTTCTTCTATCGTATCTGGCGATTGCTACAGTGGAGAGAATGAGGTGTCAAAAAGCACGTTGAGTGAAACAGATTCTTTAAATTCTTCTAAAAACTAGAATGGTGAAAAAAAGTTTGCTTCATCAAGACAAAACAGTTTACCCAATAGATACTCGCTTACTAATATAACATCCAAATATATTTAATGCTTTGATCCAGGATCCATTTATTAAAAATTTAGTTTTCAAATAGTTGTATAATATTTGCTAATGAAATTTTTTTACATGGATATCAAGTAAAAAAAAAATCAAACCTGAAAGGAACACAGGCATACAGAACACACTATAGCCCATTATTCACAAATCTTTAAAATTTATAAACAAAGATAAATAAGTATAAATATGCACAATGGCATCAGTACCTGATTCATGGCAACAGACTGGGCAAGTGTTGAGAGATCACCTAATGAAGATGAATTCCCCTTCTTCCTGCAATGTTACAAGATTAGTTTCAGATTATATATTTTATAGAGATCTGTAGCCTCTTAATATTTACCACCTTTTAAATAACCCATATATCAATATTATATGTGAGAGAGAATCCTGATCAACTCTCTTCTAAATGCAAAATGTACTGGAGAAGTAAAAATAAATGGGTATGTCAGATTTCCTGCCATACCAGAGGGACGATGCTTGCAAACTGCAGATCACTAAAACCTTGTTTCCAATGGACCACAGACACATGAAAATAAACTCCAGACACTAACTGAAGCCCTGACTCTGTTTTAATTCAGCAAGGCAGGCTTTTTATCTTTCGTTAGCTTCTGAAAACATTCTAGCCATACAGATTCTACTGCAGGACTGGGGACTGAGAGCCAAGAAAAAGCAGGAATTGTTCATAGCTCTGTTTTCTCCCATAACGTGGTGAGATGTACAGGCTATCAGCAGTTCTCCATATATTTTTAAATAGTATGGATATCTGTTTTCTGAAGAAGTCAAAATAATTAGGAAGCTGCCCTTACTCTAGCTGATCCTGAGGAGACTTATCCGCACGTGTTCTTTCATCCAAAGACTGACTCAGCGTATCATTCTGACTGGCATCAGACTGTCTCTTTCCTTTCCACTTCTCTCTCTTGTACTTTAGTTTCCCTGGGTCATCCACGTATCTCTGGATTAGGGAAGAAGTGGGACTATCCAGATCTTTGGTTGCCTTCTGAGTGAGACGTCTGTTTTTATCTGCCCAGCATTCAGCTGGAGTTTGAAAGCTCCCAGTAGCAGACAGCGTATTATGAAGATTCAGTGCAAGATTTGTCGGCCTTTCAGGGCAGTTAAAGCTTTGGCTGCCTTTTATCTGGTTATTTTGGTTCCCTTGCATTTTCGTTCTATCAGTTGCCTTATCATCTGCTTTTTCCCCTTCTGATACAGGTTGCTGCTCAGGAGTAGAACTGCCTTCTTTTATCTTGCTTGATGGTGGTGTGTCTACAAGAGCTTTTTCTTCACTTGGACTTCTCTCTCCCTCGCTGCTTCCTTGAAGGACAGTATCTTGTGCTGTGGATTCCTTTGGCACTGGAACAGTTTCCAGGGCCTCTTCAGAAGAGGTTTGTTCCTCATGGAACAGTAAAGATGGTCCTTCGAAGGAAAGCATGACATGCTTATTCTGTAACTCGTTATGTTCCAGCCCCCTCTGCCGGCGAGATTCACGTTTCTCCCGGCTATTCGTTACTTTCTCCAAGCTCTCGATCACGTTCTTCTGGGGTAACGCGGATTTTTCAGATGAGCTCAGGTTTTCAGCTTGCTCGTTTGGAGTTTGATCTCTGTCCTCAACAGCTTGATCCAGCTCTGACTTGTGTTTCACAGGCAACTGATCTGTTGCTGGTTCACTGGGCTCATCCTTGCTCTCATCATTCTCTCTGTCTTGATCTTCCTGCATTTCTCTCTGCTCTTCCTCAACTTTCTGCTTTTCCATAGCCATTTTCTGAAACCTGTTAAGAATTTGTAAGATGAAAACACAAATATTTAATGCACAGCAGTCAAGAAGAGTACTCAACTGTTTAAATGCAGCCTAAATAGCAATACAGACACAAAGTACAAATACACTTACAGTCCCAGTGACTGCATGGAGGACAACTTATCAGGACTGACATGCATCAGTGCAGCTCAGCTGAATAACGCTCAAGTACTAAGGGCTTAACCAGGTTCCACACACCACCAGCCATTTGATACCGACTGCAGTATCACACAGTAATAATTATCTTTGTTTACCAACTCAACACATCACACAAACTGAGCTTGGCAAGTGAAGCCAAGTAGCTAAGTGGTTAAAATGCACTTTTTCATATCGTATTGCTCCTCTTCCTTTACCTCTTACGCTCTAGATGCCCTCTGACCACAGCTTGCACGACACAAATTCTCCTCTTCTGCTGAAGGTAGCGTTTTCTCTCCCTGTATCTTCGCCATGCTGACTGAATATAAACTGCAGCATTATTCCTCTGCAGTGCCATCCTAACACAACGGGAACGCCAGCAAGCCTAGGAAGGGAGATTTCTGAAGTAAGGGAGGGATACTTGAAGGTGGGGGTGTGTTATTTGAGATGGTTGGTTTGTTTGTTAGGAAGATTTTGGCAATTCTCAAAGATACCTGTAAAACAATGGCTGCCTGCCGCGTTCGGAGAAAGCGTCTCCTTTCTAAAACCATCCTGAGCCAGCTCTGGAGGAGAATGATCTTCCTGATCACTTCTTTGTGTAGTGTATCCTGTAGTATCTGCCGTTCAGCCTCTTTCATAAAAACCTGCTCAGTTAAAGAAAAGTTCGTCAACAAACAGTTAATAGGAGCCTTTCGGTCCCCACTGGAGGTATCTCCACAAGCTAGAACATGAGCATGGTAATACTTATTACTGAACCAAACCTTATCAGCTGACAGCAATTAGCACACCCAAAAAGTTTTACCAAACCTCAGTGTTTGGATTCTAAAACATACAACTGTGCTTACAGCCTTCAAATCATAGAACCCTTCTAAAATAAAAACTTGACCTGATTGACAAATGCCAATAGCAACAGTTTCCCAAAAGTATTATCCATGCAATACAGAATTGCACTGTATTGCAAGACGACAGGCTGGCATCAAAAACAATGAGGCAACTACTAAAGTCCGTGTGTCAACATTTACAAGAGTTAAAATAGCTAATTTAAATACAAAATGCAGAGAAGAGCAACAGTTGTAAATGAATTGCACTAAATTTTGCCGTGTACATCAGTATTTCTTATTGGCTTATGAGAAGTTTCACAGACCTTGGTCGTCCCTATTTGATAGTAGTTTTCATTCAGTTTTAGTTTATTCAAGTAAACACAAATGTCTTCCTTAGAGGCTTTGGCATTTTTGGGAAGTAACACCTGAAACTGGTCTATGAATTCCTGTGGAAAGCAGAGACAGCAAGAGAACAGAGTTAGAAGGCAATTCACAAGTTTAGCATTTTAACTAGATTTCTAAAATTAAGCCAAGACATCTGAGCTATAAGGTTTCTCTACTCCAAATTGAGCTATCTTCCTACTCTGTAAAGTGCAGGCTTCATTCAGTCTCCAGTTAACACTAAATATCACCTATATGTGCTCTATAAAGCTACATGCACAAAGTATTTTATAGAACACTAATTCACACACAGAGACAGTAATGTGCAGCACCAATTGCTTATACAGCACTCAGAATGCCTTCCCTTCACGCAACAACTAGAACAACTTACTGGTAGATGACTCACTCAATAGTTTAGATTACAACTTGTCACCATGCAGGCTGTGTCAAAACTACAATGAACTTTTACAGTTCATCCCAAGTGGTCATGAGCTTCACGTGAAGAGAGACACACAAGACTCTGAGGCAATGCGTGATTTCCCAAAAAGAACAGATATTTCTGAAAGCACAATCCACTTCTACATACCTGGAACGTGTATTTGGCACTGTAACCAGATCTTCTGATTCGCACAGTTTCTAGCATGCCAGTGTATCTTAACTGTTGAAGCACCAAGCTTTCATCAAAAAGCATCTCTTTCTGAAAAAGATCAGCAGTCAACAGCTAGTAAGTGCCTGAAGAGTCCTATTTCTGTCCAGTAGAAAAAGCACGTTCTGTTTTCACACCCTAGTTACCTTTCACCTTCGTACAGAATGACAGTGAACAAGTCAAAAGCAATATACTACAGAGCTAGAAGACTTAGATCCTCAGCAGTCAGACCAGCTCAGCTCTTAAGGCAGTCTTACCTTCTCAGCATTAGAGCGGATGCAACGGATGAAGAATGGCTCAGCTTTACCCAGTGTCTCCAGTAACTTATTAAGTGAAGTCTGAAATTAAATATTCAAAACATTTTCTCTTCAGATATCAGCATTTTGGGTTGCATTTAACAGTACAGCTTCTTCCTCAGAAATAAGGTTCTTTCAGGTCTGATGGCTATACAAATCCTATTTCATCCAACAGGGAGGTTCTCCCATACTGCACAGCAGATCCCTGTATTTGCTTCTACCTTTTCTCAAGGTAACGCACAGTGGGCTTTGCACGTGCTGTTACAACAGCGCCAGATCCGCATACAAGGATGAGGCTGATTGTACAAAGAACTAAAACATTTCATAGCATAAGGGTAGTCTCTAAATGTGGTCTAACTTTAAATCAAGTAACAAACCCTACTTCAAACAAATCCCAAGAATAAAAACCATTTTGTTTTTCAAGCAAGATCAGACCAGGAAGGTCCGTTCCCATGAGGTCAGGGTGCACCCAGAGGCTGTACCACCCCATCAGCCACCTACCTGGAACTGTGCACTTATGCTAGGAGGTTTCTTCTTCTTGTGTAAGTGCAAGAGGGATTTTGTAGTTCGGTCATGCAGAGTCATGCTTACTATAAGCTTCAGAGATTTGGAATCCAGCAAGTTCTAGAAGAAAGTTTTGATAGTCAACAAAGCGTGAGTCTCTTCACTGAAGGGGAAATATTTCTGTCTGCATCAAAATGAGTAAGAATGAAACCAACTACCTAGAGCTTCACATGCAATAACATGTTACACTTCATGACTATTTCTGTTTTGGACCAAAACATCATCTTAAGAGTGAAACTCTTCCATCACCCCATCACAGGAGCGCAAGGTGAATTACTGAATCACTCTGTTTGCCTTCAATGACTTGATCAGAAATGGCTTTATGTATTTATGGCATTTCTAGTCTAATTAAACAGATGGCAATTCACAATTTTTCCTTGTTCAGCAATTATTTTAAAGGTGAACATTCACCTATCCTTTAGGCTGTCAAAAAAAGTTTTAGAGGATAAACGATACAACCTCCCTACCCTATGAAACAGTATTTTCTGAAGTGAGTTCTGTCAATCAAAATGAATGTTCACAGTAAGAAAAAAAAACAAAAACAAAGCAACAAGAGAAATCTATGTTTACTGAATAACTTTACCTTGGGAATGATCTGCTTTTGTTTGATACCTCTACTTTTCCTGTTAAAATATTAAAGATCATTTAAGAAAAAAAACACACATGATTTTTGGTTATTTCAGCAAGCCATAAGTTGGTGCAATTTATGAGGCAAGAGTAAGGACAGAAGAAAATTAGCACAACAGCATCAGGGTGTGTTCATGCACATCTCTTACAAGTGATCAATGCAAGAAATGCAAACTGCTTCGCAACAAGAAATCTGCATTTTTTTGAAATAAACTCGGTAGGTATTGGAAGCTTTCAAAAGTGAAACATTTTCTCTAAAGTTAAAACTATTAAAAACTGTACTGTTGCATAGACTATTTTTGTGCAAGTTATTCTATTAACTAACTGTACAGTCATTGAACCGTCGTCATAATAGTAGGGCACTATCCAATAAAAAGACTTGATTCAGAAGTTAATGCTGCTTGCACCAGAACCCCTGGGAAAGCACTTAACTGCTCACAAGAGGACAAGACATGCCCCAGCACTCCACTTGTGAATCCTGATACATCCGAGATCATCCCCAGAACCTCCTGGGGCACTATAAACCTCGGGCACAGCTCTCATCCACACACAGACAGTGAACTAGAAGCAGAAGCTCTCAGAAAAAAGGCTGTAGCTCACATCCTCCAAATTCTCAGCATGTTAACTCCATCATGCAAAGCATGTTCCAGCTCCACGCCACCCAGTTCACACACCACAGATTGATTTTCTTACACATGCATAGCTGTGCACATGTAGAGAATCTTAACCCAGGAACTGGGTTAACACAGCATTGGCATCCTGAATTTCAGGAAACCACTAGTTGTAACTTGCAAGAGATTTCATTGCTGAAAGTTTTGCAACAACAAGCTTATAAATACATACTTAGATTTTAAGGCAAGCTTACATGAAAAGTAGGTTTAAATTTCAGAGAATGCTTTGTTGCTTCATTGCATTAGCTATAGCCTTTATACATTTTTAGAAGGAATTATTTTCTTCTTAATCATCTTGTTCAGGTTTTTTTGCAGAAGACAAACTAGGGACAAGTATATTTTTTATGGACTAGAATAACTGCTTGGTTATTGTTGCACTTTCAAAGCAATACCTAGAGCACCAGAACTCACATGAAGTGGGAGCGGTGTTGAAGTCGACTGAGTGACCGAAGCAGCTTACAGGGATCACCACCCTGCCATGGAAGTCCTTTTATACTTGCGATGATTTGTTCATGCATGTCTCTAAAATGATTCACAGCAAAACAAAGATGGCAAACAAAGATACACAGCCATGAGAGAGGGTGGGAAAAAAGGAGTTAAAACACCAAGAGATCCCATCACCAAGTGTGCTCCGAACAGTAGCAGGTCAATCCCAGACTACTTTTTTCTAAGCGTGAATGATTCTGATGTCACGTCAGCACTTTCTATTCTGTCAGCACCCTAAAATTTAATTACCAGGCTCTCATACTAAACTTACTCTCTAATTCTATTTTTTAATGTAAATTCTTGAGCCATCAATTCAGAAATCAGAGTGAAATTTAGCGAAATATACTTAATGTGCAAGGAACCTTTTTGTTAAGCTAAGCAGCCTTCTCAGAAAGATATAAGCTTCTTCATAATCAAGCAGTAAATGTTTTTTTATATACTTTTGACTACTAAAATGAGACTGCTTAAGCAGACATATCAGGAGAGTAAATTAAGAACTAGCTAATACAGGAATACTTGATGAAATTTTGTTTTTCATTTCCATTTCAAGCTTATTCACACGTTTAGCTTTTCAAAGTAAGCCTGGGATAGTCCCTAAATCATGGCAGATTCTATTAAGCATGCACCGTGCTTGTGAAGTGTTGTGTCTTGGCATAGAACTTACCTTCTTTACTCTCCAGAGAGGCACAAACCAAAAATAACAGAAGCGTAAGAATCACTTCTGACTGTTAGATGCTATGACCACTCTGAGCTGCTCGCTGAGGCAGCAACATTATTACAGAGAGTTCGGTACCTCTGAACATTTTTGAATATCAAGATTTTGTTTTAAGATATCACAAGGAAACAGATATGTTACATATCTCAAATCCTTTCGCCCAAATTGTATCTTTAGTCCTTAGTTGCTACAAGCGACAGAGACTGTCCAGGATGGAGTAATTACTTCATGAAGCAGCATGAATTCACCACTTTGTGTACTTCATGGTGTCACTGTCAGGCAGAGCACGCTCAGAAGGTCAGTCTGTCCAGGAATGTGCCTCCCTGGCCTTTAAGTGCAGGCCTACTTCTACTTACTTCTTGTTTTCATAAAAAGAAATGATGTCTTCAAAAGCATTTATATCGAAATCCTCAGAACAATCAAATGAGAAATCAAGCATTGAGCAGCTGTAAAAGGAACACGTATAAAACCTAAATACTCTATAGAAAGGCAAATATGCCTATAGAGAGCAACGTGTGGAGGCAGTTCTGTAGGACTTGTCCTGCCTCCTAATCATGTCACAGGGCTGCAAAAATCATCAGTGCTCCTACAAATCCTTCAGTGACACAGACTGGCTGCAGAGGAACACACAATGCTAAAAGCAACATACACAGAGAACTCAAACACCCTGTGGTAAATGGAACGGAGGCTACGTCAGTAACATTTGGTAGTGCTGGCTCTTACATAAAATAAGCTAGAGAATTGTTTTGATAGTATTAAAAAGGCCAAACAAAACAAGACAGAAGAAATAAAACTTGCTATCCTTGTGGAAAGATCTAGTTGACATTTGCTACATGAAAATGCAACTCAGCAGTTCATGTCTTTTCCCTGATACAAGTATGTGTTTCTCACCGATAAACTTTTTCTACTGGTGTATTTGATCTCTGGAGTTCTCCAAGGGGAACTCTGGGTCCTTGACGTACCACTCCTGTTAGGAAATAATCAACAGGTTGAATTTTGACAGAGATATGAGCATATCAGACAAAAAAAAACCCCACCAATCATAACAAGCAAACTATCCAAGCACCTGAAGGTTTTGTCTAGCTATAAAGCTTTGTTTATCAAACTCCCTACAACTAGAAAGTAAATTGCAGCTGCTCAGAAAAGCTTATCAAAATTAGTATTTAATCCTGAATACTCATTTGAAACATCAGGGAGGTCTGAGATGATCAAAACCAGTGATAAGACAAGCACGCATACTGGAACTAGTAATATCTTCCCCAACTTCTACAAATAGGACTTCGAATTTGGCACAGGCTGCTGGAAATGGTGCGCTTATTGGAGGAGGAAGTCTGAATGATCTCAGATAAAACAGTGACAGTCTCTTTGGTGCATGAATATTAAGCCATTTTCACAAGTCAGTTTTGTCCTTAGTACCAAACCAAGATCACATCTGGATAAGGCTTTACTGTAAACTGGTTCTGTCAACAAGCACTAACTGTTTGTACAGTATTTGAAAGCGTTTCCATATTTTCATACCATACCTGCAGTCTTCTGAGCTCTCTGGCGTCCAGCTTCTGCAAAGACAGCCATTGCTCGAATAGCTGCCCGCAGAACTGCCCAGCGGAACACGGCTACAGGGTCCATTCCTATCAGCTCCCGAACGTACGCACTGTCACTGCTTCGTAGTAAAGCAACAATATCTGGTCTCATGTAATCCATATTTTTCTCTCTGAAATCCTGCAAAACAAGAACATTGAACCACAAGCTCTCAGGAAAGATGTGTTTCGAGCCAAGATATTAATGACTATTCAGAATAATTCATTATTCTAATAATTCTCACTGTAGTGAGCACTATCCTCAAGCCTAGACCACCACACAAAAAAATAATCTAAAATACATCTGAGGACACATCTGATTCAGCCCACTCCCAGCAAGTTTTCTACACCCTGACAAAAAGCTATTAGAAAAGTAAGAAAAAAAAAGTTTTGTGGTCATCAGATCTATCACCTACTTTTATCTGGTATTTAACTTTGCCGGCAAAGTGTCGAATAATAAAAGCAGGCTCCATCACTGGGGTTCCAACAAAAAACTTGTTCTCCTCATGCTGCTGTTTGAATTTTGCAAGTAGAGTTTGGTTGGTGGCATGTGGAAAACTAGGAATACAAAACAAAAGAATTCAGATATTTTTCTCCAAATACAGGTATATTTATTGAGGTGATGGACCGAAGAACACCTATTGATCCTTGTGGAAAATATTTTATTGTCCAAGATCTCTACAGTTTAATTGAGACTCACACACCTGCTTTGAATATTAGAGCTGGGCTAAATTTCTGGACCAAAGCCAAACAGCTCCACACACAGCAGAATATTCTGCAGTTTCAAGTATATGTCAATGCTTCCTCCCACTTCATCAGCCAAGTTTAGTTAGCACCACATTAACTATTTACTATGTTTGCTGCTTAATGTTCCAAAGACTTACATACATGCATTTTACTTTAATTTTAATTCCTTGGTAAAACACAAAAGTTAAAGTTTCTAAGTCTGCTTAAGCCAAAGTTCAATTTTTGCATCAATTTCTATCACCAGCACATTGGAGTCATTAGAAGCATACCACAGCGTGGATCATAGTTTTAAGATGACCCTTTGCTTCCCACAACATTCCTCTCCTTTTTAAAGCGCTGTATCTCTGTTCTCTCACACAGCCCTTCCCTCCTCCCTGCCACGTATTTTTTTTTCAGATGTTTGTTGCTTACTTGCTTTCTTCATCCAGAAGATAGAAGAGGCCAGTGGGCTTCTTGCTGATTAAGTGAATGCAGGCCACATTATCAGTATAGTCAATATTGTGCCAAGTGATCCCTTCACTCTTATATTCCTCCTGTGTAGCTCAAGAAAATTTCCTCATCAGTACAGTGCCCTGACCTTTAATGTCCTATGGTCTAAGTGCTTAAAAGACATCCTTGAACGGCTATGGCAAGTTAAGTTTGTTAGTTCAGGCAGCAGAAACAAAAATAAGGAAAATTTATAAATAAGAACAGAACAGCAGGCGTATCGGGTCAGATCAAAGGTCCACCTAGGCGAGTCACTCAACAGCGGATGCTTGGGGTAAGAGTACTTAAAAACCAAAACAGTGAAAAGAATGTTTTGCTGTGCCTTCCCAGCAATCAGCAGCCTATGAGCTTGGAGACAGACATTACATCTACATCATTACATTAAAACCCTAGGCAGACACATATTGGAGGAATTTAAGTCTATTTTTCTCTTTCATAGTTCTTGTATTATAAGAAATAATGAATATTTAATATCAAGTTCGAGAATCTCCAAATTGCACTGTCAGATGAAATAACAGAAGTTTCAACACAAGCAGTTAAGCCCTACACAACATCAACACCAGAACTTCCCTAAGGAAGCAACGTATAGCGCTGAGGTTCAGAAAATTTGGAGCACTCTGACAAGAGAATACGAAGCTCTTCTGCTGACATGACAGTGCATCAAATGCTTGACAGGAAAAGCTTCCCATTAAGATATGGAGCCAAAATACCAGTTTTTCTTAATGCTGCCAATGCCCACAGGAAAAAAAAAACCACGCACAACTAATGATAAGGTACTAATGTAAAAAAAGACAGCACACAGAAAAATTAACTAAGTTCTATGTTTAACAAAAGACAAAGAGCACCTCTCACTGTTCTATATGATGATGACAAGAAATGGATTATTTTTAAGTAGGTAAGAATTCAGTCTGTCTAACGACAGACTGCTCAGTGTGCACACCACATTACAGAACTGAAATGCTATTTTCCACAGACAAAAAAGCCTTTCTTTAAAGAGATATAGAGATCCTCCCCGAGGGCCCTCATGCTGCAAGAGATACAGGAAATGGGTCATTCAAGGATTAAACTTATTTGGAAAAACGGTATTAGAAAAAAAAGAAAACAATGTAACTATTTACTCTAGTTAGCCTGGATAGCTACTTCAGTCATAAGTTACAAAACAGGGACCTCAACATGACGTTTACATATGAAGTTTGTATGTTTGGTAGTTTTCTTGTCTTTAAAATGCTTGTTTAAAGTTATCTACATGTTGTTGACAAAATACCACATGCTTCGGAATGACTTCTTTCCTTCAGCAGAGTGACCTGAGAATAAGGCTTTAGACTTGGATTTTTTTCTGGCTCGTGCTAGAGTAAAAAACCCCCCAAACCTCAGTCTAAACCAGGATCTGTCAGCTCTTGCAACACTCAAAGTGCTCTGTAAGATGATAACATCTGCAAACAAGTAAATCAACATATGCCAGTAATACCCGGATTTCAGAACTACTGCCAATATCAACATACAGTCGTACCCCCTAAACGCAGTCAGGTGGAAGACACAACAGAGACTGGTTATTAAATATTTACAAACGGACAAAAATAAGAGAAACTCCTTCCCAACTATTAGAACAAAACAAAAACCTGAAACAAACACCTCACCTACAGACTTTCAACCTCCAAGTTTACAGTTTCATCTGACTTCCGTCCAGGACTGCCTGAATGTCTTTTTAGTTTCTCGCAGTCAAGCAGAAACTTAACGCTAGCCCTCTGAAGAGACCCCGCTGTGCCTAGTATACGTAGAGCACAGCTACAACCTTCAAACAATAACAGGCAATAATGAAACAAGAAATTAAAGAAGTAAGACTTTTGGAAGTATATTCAAGCAATTATAAAAATTACGCCATGGGGTTTTGCAGAATAGTGGCTAAGTTTGCATAATATATGAACACTTAATAAAAAAAAAAAGGTTTTGTTTCAGCAGCTCTTACCTGTTCCAATTTGAAAATATGCTGATTGAAATAATACTGAAGCTGCTCATTTGCATAATTTATACAGAACTGTTCAAAACTGTTGGTTTCAAAGTCTTCAAATCCAAAAATATCAAGTACACCAATGGACAAACACTAAAAGAAGATGTGGAAATCTAGTTAAGCAATCTGTCATACAGTGACTTAACCCCCAACAGCTAACCATTACAAAGAGTGCTGTAGCACACGCTAAGAGATTTCAAATATTTAACAGTTACGTCTATTGTGAAGACAGAGGCGATTAAATATTACCAAGAAGTTTACCACGGAATTCAGAAGAACTAAAATTTATCCCAGATCTCTGAACATGTCATCTATGGCATTGTCTGTCAGCTCAAAATACACAACTGTCTACAGAGACTTGTTTTTGTGAGAAACTTACTGTAACAGATTCCTCCATGTCCTTCTTATTAAGGAGTGCATGATTGATTCGCAGAACAATCCAATCAAACAGAGCACTGTACAAGGACTTTGCCATTGAATCACGAGCTGTTATTGCCTGCAGATGAAACAATGTTCAGAACTCTGTTTAAAAAAAGCATTTCTATTTCAGGCCACTGTCACTCAAATAATTATCAGAGACAAATAAAAACAAAGTTTTCCTTTAATGCTAACTTCTGTCTTTCCAAACGTCCCTCACTAAACGTGAAAGTGTACCATATCAGCTTTTTTAACCTAAAAAAAGCAAGCTTCAGTTATTTAAAATCATTCTATTAATGTTCTTTTACTCACCTCATTGAGACTATATGGCAAAATAAGCTTATCATTAGCAGTCACAGTTTTTCTTTTTGTTAGCACCTCTACTAGAATTTCTCGTTTAACCTTCAAAACAAGCAAGAACAAGAGTTACTGTCACTCTCAAACCCCCAATGAATAAACTGATAGCAACCGCAAACATTACAATTGCTGCAGAGAAGCCCAAGCTCTTTGATAACAGCCACAATTATCATTCATCAATAGCTTCACAAGTTCTTCCAACTTCTTTGAATTATTCTCAACTTAGATTAATTCAGATGTTTCCCTGTGTGGCAAAGAACATATCTCCACTAAATTTATTCCTGCTCAGCTCTATGATTACTGAGTAAACAAATTCTACTTCCATGCTACAGGCTATATTCCATGCCTAATCCCAATAACGTCACGAATTTCCCCATAAGATAAATGTTGTGGAAGTATCATAAACCAGATCTAGATACAGCAAACTGAGCAACAAGATATTCAAGTAAAATGCTGAGGTAGAGCATGACAAAAAGATCTATCAAACATTAGAGCTAAAGAGAAATACTCTACTTTCAAAAGCTGGGAAAGAATGTCCAAGACTTCAGGAGGTCCTACTTCCAACCCTTCATCACGACCTGTAGCTTTCTTCTTGTATGTAACATTGCCCAAATAAAGAATAGCTGAAAGTACTGAAAAAATCCTAAGGAAGAAAAATTGAATTTTATAAGATTTTTTCTTATAAGGTCATTATGACAGTTTTGCAACTTAATTCTACTTGAAGAATTTTTCAGTAAGCCCTCAAATACTCAGCTCTCCTTGCTTCCTACCAGACTAAATGTGATGCCAACACACATACAGTTTATTGCAACTCATGAACATTAATTAGCTATCAGTAACAAAAGCTATAAGGATTCTACTTACTGTTTCTTTGTTGCTGAAAGGAAGCCAACCATCTCCATGGCTTGTTTTAATCTTTCAAAGTCATGTTTGAGATCTTCCCCATCTTCAATTTTCAAGTTATGCTGTGAAAAGATCCATAATTAAAAAGGCAAGGAATGAAGCCCAGACATCACAAGAAAACAAGTAGTATCTTTCAACTTTAACACAACAGACAGACAACACTTATCAATGCATTTGTAAATCCCTGTCAACAGATTACCTGATTGAGGTAGAAATAATCTTCAGGTTGCTTGAGGTGAAATTCTTTACGCTCTTCCTCATTGACTCCAAGTAGTAAATAATAAAAGACATGGTAGTTCCTAAAAAGTCAATACATTTATCCTTCATGAAAATATAATGATTTTTCTTTTATTCTATACACTTCAAATGCTCTTAAACTCTTGCATTGATTATGCTTGGGTTAGTAAACTGTACTAATCTCTTACCTTTCATCCTTTTCTTGAGAAACCAGACGAGATTTTTCAAGCAGGTATTTTTCAACAACAGCCCTGAGGAGCCGTAAAAAAATGAAAAAAGCATGAGTGCAAAAGAAAAGACCTCACAAAACATTAGACAGCAACTGCCAAGAGAGTTCAAATAATTAAATCCGCACTAGAATATACAAGAGAATAGCTTAGTCACCATCTCAAACAAAAAATTCAGTATGCACTATATTGTAATTGAAACAAATTGGAACACAGAAAAATACCCAAGGAAGACCTATCTTCAGTGCTTAGTTTTAGTAGACACAACTGGGGAAAGGCAGACAAAGCTAGAAAAGCACTAATGAAAAACTGTAAGCAGAAACAAGATATGCAGAGTGCTAACAATCCATTATCTACTCAAAGATTAAGTAGGACAAGGAATGCAAAGACTACAAGACCCCAAAAATATACTGGATAACTTGCTAACTGGATTATTTGCTAGATCTTTATGACGGTATATACATCAGCTTAAAATGGAAACCAGCCAGAAAACCCCTTACAGTTTGACAAAGTAATCTCCCAAATAATCTAAACTCCTTAACATGGGATACAATGAACAAGGCCAAAGTTTGAGAAGCTTTTCCTCATACCGAAGACAAAACAAATGTATTCAAATTGCACCAATCTCCCGAGCTAGTGCAACTTCATCTGAAAAAAAAACCAATTGTTTTTTCAGAATAACACTCAAAGCAAATGTGGCACAGAGTTCCCAGTCATTTATGTTATTGCCATTTTGTAAACTGCAAACATGCATAAGATCCAAAGGAAAGACACTGGAGCACAAGAGTCAGTGACACTAGCGACACTCCATGGCGCAGCAAGCTTCAGCTTCAGGCAGAATTCTACACCAATATTATGCGTTACAGCATTGCATCTAAACTAGCACAGGTACATCTTGACAACGTGTGACATACTGCTGCAAATTTTGCAGATCTAAGTGTTAAAAATTAAAGGTACATTTTACAAAGCAAGATCTGAAAAATTATTTTGCGGCATGATGTTAGACAAGTAATGAGTATTTGCTCACAAATTAATAATATCACAGAAAATTTTTGAACAAAATTCTTCATTTGAAGTGAAAGTGCCCACTACCAAAGAAGAGTGAATCATAATCTTTGATTAATAATTCTGAGGTACTACAGTAATATGACATTATAGCATCTACTATGGGGTGAAAAAAACCTATGGAAAAAGCCTTCATTGAACATGAAGGTACAGATGCAGCAGTCAAATTCTTAACCTGATAAGGTTGTACAGGAAGGTAAGAAAGTTAGGCATCACATGATTATTCCACAAAGCTCAGTCAGGGAGTCTTGACAACTACCCCATCGGCAAGCTATTCTCACGAGAAGAGCCTCAATAAGGCAGCATTTTATATGCAACAGTTTTTTCACCAATTCCTAAAAGCACAGAGACCAACCCCAGAAAAATCACGTACTGTACTTACCCTCGGACAATACCATTCTCTAAATAGTTGACTTGAATAAACTTTCCAAAACGACTGGAGTTATTGTTATGTGCTGTTTTTGCATTTCCAAATGCCTGTAATAAAGGAAAATGAGTTAATTTTCAATTACACGAAATATGTCAACACATAGCTTTTCAAGCTCTTCTGTTCATTGTTCAGCCTCCCACTAGCCTGCAGTATAAACTCAAAATACTAAGGGAACGGCAGCACACAGATACCAAAAAGGCAGCTTAGGAAGCCTCCAC
The DNA here is from genome assembly GCA_013396915.1 of Stercorarius parasiticus. Lineage (NCBI taxonomy): Eukaryota > Metazoa > Chordata > Aves > Charadriiformes > Stercorariidae > Stercorarius > Stercorarius parasiticus. The sequence goes on from VWZL01005849.1 coordinate 251,888, forward strand.
TGTTCCTCACAGATCTATATACACTTATTATTTGCTCTATGCAATAATACTTGAGGGACTGAGGGAGAGGAACAATACATTTTAATACTTCTAAGAGTACAGAAAAGGTAATCACAGCTAGAGAGCGCAAATCAGCCTCAACCACTAATAATTATGACCTTAGAGAGGATACTCAGGAGGAAGAAGACAGCACAATCACCATGAAATTGCCTCTCCCGTAGAAAAGCTACGGACTACGTCTGTCCCTAATGTATTGCTCCCACTCAAAAATGTCACAATAAACATAATTTTTCTTTAAGTGAGAACAGAACATTAAGATCTCATTTATAAAGTTAGCCTACAAGTTTTCAGAGTTGTGTATTCAAAAAACGGGGAAAAAGACAAACCGAAAGACTTTGGTTTACAGAACCACATCCTACTCATTGGCCAGCTAACTGCTGCACAACACGAAAATGTAGCTTTATTAAGAGGTATTAGGAAAGAGGAAAAAACAGGTATGGCACACGCTCTAATTGTGCATCTTTAATACTCTTGCCTGTATCGTGAGCTCTCCGATAGCTGCTAGTACACACACTACACAAAATACCCTCTGCACGAGCCACGCTTGCAAACTATAAAGATAACTTACTGCAACTGAAAGTCCAGTAGAATTAGTTATTGGGAATGTCCTTAACTTTATCAACTCTTAACTATGTCTTCTTAGGTTAAGAGAAACTTGTCATCCTTCTGACATGCAGGAGGCAATCCAACATACAGAGAAGAAACACATGCAATCAGTTGGAAAAATACACTGCTCAGAGTATAGACTATCACCAGCAATTCCTGCCACAGATATTTCCTCTTAAAGCTCCAAGCAATTAAGGCCTCCATTAGGAAATCCGCCTCCTCTAATATAGAACATTTATGGAATGATTTTACAAAAATGCCCCCTTCTTCCTCCACACACTCACATCCAGAGGATGTCGGACATGCGAATACTGTACACAACATAGAACTAAACTGTTTACACATAAAACCGGCCAATTATGGCGTATCTGCTAGGGGAGTGCTGTTTTCATGACAGTCACATTGTTTGTATATTAAACACTTCCCTGCCCCCCCCTTCTTTTTTTTAAAGCTACCTTAAGGATTGCAGCTGCACTACAGTAGGACACCCAGATCACTGTTTCCAAAATAGGTTCTCAAAGCTGTCTTATAAGTAGATTTCTACTGCCAGGTGCTTAGTGTTCAGAGAATACAAGAAACTTCTTAGGAACTGGGAGAATGTCCATAATTCTTCAGAAAACCGTTATTTCTGAGCTAAAGGAATAAGCTAAAGGAGCTCTTCCTGTGCAGGGTGATTCTGCTGTAACTTCAGAAAAGTCAATGGGTCTCTAAAGGGAGAGGATTTGTGTCCAGCAGCGCTTATAGATGACTGAGGCTGAGTTCAGCCTTCTAATTTCTAGAGACCATGCTACACATGTTATAGTGCACACAGCATCCCCGCTCAGATTTTTCAAAGCAACTACTGACCACAGTCATCAGTATCTTTTTGTAGCTATTACCCAACAAGTTATCTTACATATTATATTTTTTTAGAGCCCAATTTGCATACACAGCATATTAATGTATGTATAAAATCCTCATCAACTCCTTACAGTTAGCAAACACCACCAGACCAGAAGTCCAGTACCATGAGCACAGCAAATTGTCTGCGTCCTTAAATCAGAAGCCCGTTCCTCTCCCACTGACAGCAGCTCAACCGTGGCTCTCTGAAGAACACCATCCAGCTTCTCATTTAATGCATTAAGAAATCTGTTGTAGTGAACTTTGCCAAGCTGCAGAATAGTGGACTTGCAAATTGATTCTATGAGAACTTCTTTTTGGAAAGTTTCCTACCTTAAGCCACCAGTTAACTAGTTATATCAGAGAAAGCAAATCACAATATAGCTAAATTTATCACATTAATCTTCAATAAATATTTTGGCATTATAGAGTTAAGAAATCCCATAACCCGGCTTCCTGAAAAACTTTTCTTAGAGATTACTCATGTAAGCAATGAATACAGTTTAAAACTAAAGGCTTTTATGATCTCATGTGTCTGGTATTTAGTCAAAGCATACAGCAAATTCTTAAAAGCTGATCTAATATTATCAGTTTTTAGGAAAGTTTTCATGTACTGAATGGTGTTCTCATAAGAGCCTTTAACATCTACAACTTTTTAGAAGAACATTCCAAGTTGCTTAACATTTTGAGTGGGGAATTTTTTTTTGTGTAACATTCAAGCTTGAACTCTAATCACTGCTACTGCATTCTTCAATGTATTCTGACAAGTTAACTATAAAAGAAGTGACATTCCTGTCTAAAATCAGAAAGGTGCAAGAATTTGAAATACTGAAATATGTATTTTGGTATTGAGCAGTTAGGTATCTTTAAGCTACTGTAGCTTTATCTTACAGAAGAAAGATTACAGATAAGAATTAAGCTCCCTTATTACCTAGCCATTGCTCTGCACAGAAAGCATCTTTCAGGGCTAAGTCTAGCCAGGTACTCTATACATAGCTCAAATTTAACTGAAATAACTCCCCGGTTTGCCTTTACAGAGAGCAACCAACTTTACAAAATAAATTCAGAAAATGCAAAGGGACAAGAGACTATTTTACCTAAAGAGAAATAATCATTTATATAACCAAACCCATTTACTGTTTTCCCTTGTGAGTCCATGAGGAGACAGATAAAAATGAAAAACTAAAACTAACCCTCTCCAATGCAGAACTCTAGCCGTGTAAGAGGAGGGCGAGTCAAAAATAGCAGATCAAGGCCAGCAGGAATCGGAGCTTGGATAGCCTATTCTGGGAGTCAGGAAGTCATCCAACCCATCCTCTTACCTTGGAATGCAAGAGGCATAAACTGGACTTTGCTAATCAAAACTCCTACAACAGCGACAGCTTTAAAAGTATTCAGAAAAAAACCCAAATTCTCCTCTTATTTGCTGTAAAAAGAAAACCCCAAACCACATACATGCTCCTATCATCTACCTCAGGAACACAACTAAAAATCTCACTTCTTTCCTAAGAATCACCAAAATCTGAAAAAGCTACCAGAGTTTCTATGGAAACCACTCTAGTCCATGGCAGAATCAGCACTGCACAGACCAATCTTTTAATGGGCCAAATGACATTGAAGACTCGAATTAAACACCCTGGAAACGTCTGCTTCAGAGTTGAACTCAGTTTTGTTGCGGTCTTCACAAACGTGCTGCAAAATATTCACTCATTAACACAGAAGTTGCAGTGTTCAGGGTAATTTTGCAACACTGCACGCTGTACGATGTCCTGGGGAAGTCTAAGCAATCCACATGATAAGACTGTATAAAGGACAAGGTGATTTTTCCCCCAAGAGATGTGTGCAGCAGGCAAAAGCATGCAACAACACATTTCTACCAAAAAAAAAACCTAGCAACATCCAACCGAATGGAAAAAGGAAGTTCCATTCCTCCTCTGATTATGATTCTTAAAACAAACACATGCAGATAATAGCCTCAAAACAACTACTTTCCCTTAAATAGAACAGGCCACACCCACTAAATATATATGCAGACTTTTATGGCAAATACAAATGAAAACCAGAGCTGAAGCACCACTCAGCTTAAGTCTATCTTATACCAAAACCACAAGCACAATGGGACTGTAACAAAGAAAACAGAGCTGACAGCAAATTGCTTTACTCTGTTTTACATAGAATGGTAAAGCATAAACGTTTACTTTCTACAACGAAATTTAACAAACTTCTTAATATGCTGAGTTCTAGAAAATCTCATCCCCCCCCCACCTGACTGCAATGTTAATATTAATTCATATTTACAACTGCCTTCAGAAGGCCACTTAACGAATGTTTCCTGTTTGACTTTCCATTTTATTTGGGCCTTAATTCTTTCCAAAGAATGATTCAGAGCCATTAAGAAACTTTCAAGAACACATCCAAGTGGAAATAAGCGATGCTTTTCAAAATAATACATGAAAAAGTTGTGACAACCCCAGTATTTCCATCGTTTCAGAGAGAAATTAACTTTCAGCACACCAAGAAAATAACTGCTGTAATAAACCAAGGATACTAAGGGTTACAATTTAACAACATACAGTAAGCCAACAGCTTTGCTACAAGAAGAGGAAGCTCCAATTCCCTCTCAGTGTGTCCCTCACTGCAAGCCCTCATCCCCTCACTCAGTGTTCTGCTGTTTTGTTGAATTAATTGGCTTAAGAATCCAATGAATTAACTCTAGGTCTTCCAAATAAGTTCAGAGTCTTACATTGTACACTGTGCATTTTATATCTGAAACATGCGCTTTAAGAGATTTTTTCCCCAATAAAGGGAAAATACAAGTGTCTTGGAAACTTTGTAACTGTGTATGGAAAGGTTTAATTCTCTTGTTCAAGACTTCATAAAATAAACAAAGGTTTGATTCACTATTCCCAATTTGACCCAAATAATAGTTCCCAAATGTAAATTCTTTCTTAGGACTTCAACCGTAAGTAAACTCAACTCAACAGACAATACAAGAAGGCAAAACTCCAAGTCAGGGAACTATAATCACTAAATTTGGAAGAGGACAAAAAAGTCAGGAGTATCTTAAAACAGAGCTTATCTTTATCTTCCTACCAGCTTTAAAGAAACTGCTCTTCACTACAGAAGATCTACATTAGCCTACAATTAAAAAAAAAATAAAGTCTGAGAGCAATTCCTATACAGCTAAGACAACCATACGTCTCATGAACTGTTAAAAACCAGCAGAAATCACAGCTTTAGGCTGTGCTGAAGCATCACTGTCCCATGGAAGCAGACAGTCTTTCAGAGCCTTTTTCTCTAGAAAGCTGCAAGCGGTGCCAAACATAATCAGAAGCAGCGCAAGTTACCTCTGCTGATTAGATCCCCAAGAAGGAATATTATGAAGAGCTCAGACTCTGGTGCTGAGATTGAGTAAGAAGCATCTAAGGATCAGAAACTAACCCATGACCAGCTTTCCTTCCACTAGCGCATGTGACAGCAATTTAATTTTTAACTACGCTGTCTCAGTATCATGTATTCCATTTCTCAGCTGTTTGAGAAGGCAGTAAGAAGCAACATTTAAGGTCAAATCTCTCATGGTACAGCTATAACTGCATTCTTCAAAGTCTAGAAATTGTGAACAAGGAGGTAAAATATTAACAATAGTTTATCTTCAAATTACTTACACATTTGAACAGAGATTAGTTAGCCAACACAGAAACAGAATTTGGTAAGAAATATGTTTCCAAGTTCACTAAGTATGCAATGATAAAATTATAAATCCATCTCCATAACACACTAACAGCGCTCACCTCTCTGTGCTAGAAATGTTTGCTTTAACTCCTTGAACAAAAGGTCAACCTATAAACAGACAAATTTTACTTAAGTGTCAGGAAAATAAGAGGTCACTAAAAAAAGGGGAAGTTCTGACCCAAAATGGAACTAACTTCTACATCATGAAGTCAGGGAAACAGATTTCAGTCGAGAATACATTTTCATCTTTTATGGGCACTCAAAATAAAACTTCAAAATTAAACAGAACATTCTCAAATAGTTTAGGCGCACTGCAAAACTGTTCATGCAAAAAAAATCCCCTGAAACATCCATTTAAGAAAAATTCCCTTTTACGACTTCAGTTCCCTTAAGTAAAAACCCAAATGAGTCACCGCAGTTGGATTTAGAAGTGACAAACTCTAACAGAAGAGTCTGTCGTCAGTTTAACTTCCACAAAGCAAAGTAAGCTTTCTGCACATTCCCCCTGACACCAAGATTTGAGTTGTTGGTTGTTTGTTTTTTTGTTTTTTTGTTTTTTTTTTTTTAAATTACACTTAGTAACTGGAATTGCACAAGACCATCCATATCGGGAAACATGGAAGCTTCACTGGCCACTGAATCCGCTCCGCAGTATCCAAAGTAGGACAGTTTGATTTTTCTTCTCTATGTTCTAAACCTACCATAGCATCATTTTTTAATATGCGCTAAAGTGATGTGAACAGAGAAGTATATTTCCACTAGAGTTGTGTCAAAATCACAGGTACCCCAGTGATTTATTTCAGCCTGGACAAGTCTCAGCCTCTGCGAGTTTCAAAAAGGTTTCTTCCTCCATAATTTCAAGTCAATGAATAATACATTTAATACAAAAACATATATTCAATTCTGAATGATGTTTTAGGATTCAGATGTGCCTACATATTTTTTATATTTAGTTGTCATAAACCCCCTTATCTTTTTCAATACTTGGGAGGACAAGTTTACACTGAATCAATTTGTGACTGACAGACACCCTCAAAGGAGTAGAGTGAGAAGTTTCTTTGAGAATTTCAGAGAAAAGCCTCACCTTGCATTTTAGATAATACGTACTCCAACAGCCATGCTAGAATCCATTTGTCAAGTTTGCAAGCTAAGCTTCCAATCAGTTGTCATATTTCTAGTTAGCAAGACTATTTTATCACGAAGTGCATTTCTAATGCTCAGTGGAAGTCTAAAGAAGTTGCAGGACTTATGACAACCAATCTTACTGTCGAAAATCACAAATGTCTCTTCATGAACACTCACAGGCATACACAACAACTGCCTGTAACTCCAGCAAAGTTGTTAATTTTAATTTTCAATCTAGGGATATGTGCGTTTCTCATTCAGTGGACAAAGCGCAACTCAAGATTTTACATCTCTACCTGGTTTGACACAGCTGTATCACATCCGGTAGACCAGGATCTGAAACAGTTAATTTTATCAAAGGCAGCAAGATCAGCTGATCAAACAGTGCTTTCCACAGTGACCCCTTCCTGTTTTCTGTTCAGAACTGCAAAATTGAACTCCAGCAACCAACAAACCTCAAACAATTTTACTTCTTCTTTCAAGCAGCAGAAAGCAAGGCAAAAAAGAACTTGCATATATTCCTCATTCTTTACAGAAAAGCTTTCAAATCACATTTATAAGTACATTTTAAACTTTAACCTCATTGCTTTTTCACGTCTTACTAAAAGCTTAAAAAAAAGCTTCACTTTTTTTTTTTACATGGAAGTGTTGTTACTTTTGAGAATATTTAAACCTAAAAATCACAATGGCTGCATCCAAGCTCCTTGCTGTTGAAGATTTTGTTATGGGTGAGCATTACATTCATTGAAGCTTTTAGAGTTTTTCCTTTCAGATGAGAGAGTAAAAGGGAGAAGCTGAAGTCTAAAAGATCAGTTTAAGCTTGTCCTGCCATTACCTAACACAAGACCAGCTGTACCCCTTCTCACGCGTTTAGTTTTGCTTTCTGTTAGAAACACTGTAGTAGCTAAAAGCCCAAACCCACTCACACTTTCTCCCTAACTAACAATGTTGCTCTCTTCAAAACAAACAATTGGAGAAAGGAAATAACTCCCTCAAAAAGTGAGTTCATAAAAATGCTGCAGGCCATGCTTACACACAAAAGCACTATCACACTAAGGTGTTAATGTTTCAGTGGAACAATGTTTTTATGAAAACATTTACTTACAATTTGATTCAAATGCCATCAAAACTTTAAGATGGAAAACACAGGTAACCTCTGTCCCAGAATATTAGTGTTTAGTGGTGGAAAGTTAAGTCAGATGTAAATTAAAAGCAACAGGAAGTCAACTGAATGGAAGGATAAATTAAGGAAAATCAATTAGAAGCAGTCAAGCAACACAGCCAAATACCAATGCAGCCCAGTGATATTTAAAGCCCAAACCAAGTAGTACTCAACCGCAGTTATTTGAAGTTTTCAAGAAACAATTTTCACAGAAGGCAATTTTAGCATAAGTTTACCTCCAGAACTGGTCCAGCTCCTAGAATAGTTCTCTCCACACCACTTGCGTACCCTTTCTGGCTCAGCGCTGTGAGACAGTGAATTAAGAAGTTTGTGCTTTGAGTTTTCCCAGACCCGCTTTCACCTGATATAACTATGCACTGATTAACATGTTTTTTAAGCATTGTGTGATAAGCCACATCAGCAATGGCAAAAATGTGAGGCTCCAGCTTCCCAAGCTGATGATTCTCATACATCTTGACATATTTAGGATTATAAATGGGCAGGAACTTAAAGGGGTTAATTGCAATCAGAATACTTCCTGCATAAGTATAAATTTTGTGTTTTAGAAAGCGACATTTGAGATTCTCTAGGAGCGTTGTCTCTGTTAAATTGGGGAGATTGCACAAGTCATCAAAGTCCTCCTGATGCCATGGAAGAAAACCCCTTTCAACCAATCGCCGAGCATCTGTCTCCTTGGAAAGCAATTGCATCTGGACATATTTGATGGTCCCATCAGTGTTCCTTTCTTGTAAAAGAAAGTAGTATCCATCCTTTTGCGGATGCTCATCCTGAGCACGACGAGGCCAAAGTAAAACCCTATGAACAGGAGAGTCATTTATATCAAGTACCCATTCTTCACCACCTGATTCTTTTACTTCCACAAGCACATAATGTTTCGAGACATCCAAGTTTAAGATATTAATCACATCCTTGATGACATCTGAAGATGTGCTGTCCTTGGTTGCTGTCACTTTGCAGCAGGGAGCACTTTCTGTTGACAGCTGGGGGTAAATATGAAGATTATAGGCTGCCTTTGCCTGGCAAACTGCACTGTCAGCATCTTTTAAACTCATTCTGCCCCCAAATGGGCTTCACTCTTCCACCTCTGCTTAATATGCAGTGCCCATCGTCTAAAAAAAAAACAGAAAAAAACATGAAAAAAAGAAAAAGAAAGTCAGACATTAAGAAAAAGGTGTGCAAGAGGTATTAGGGCAAGGCATCAAGGTATTCTAGTGGGAGGTATCCTTGCCCATGGCAGGGGGGTTGGAACTAGATGATCTTTAAGGTCCCTTCCAACTCTAACCATGATTCTATATGATATGATCATTTTCTGGCAGATGAGAATAAATTTATTAAATAGTCAAACTATTAATTAAAGAACAAATGCACTATTTATGCACATCAGAGGTATTATTTCAGTCTGCTTAGCCTATCCAATGTAGTGGGTAGCTGCCACAATATCTATCCTCCTTTCACTTTTCCTTCTATTCCCATGTCATCCCTATCTACCTGTTACCAGAGCACAAGCATTCAAACAGCCACAAAGCAAACTGAACTGGGATAAATGTTCAAATTAAAACTTCCTTGTTTCCCCAGATTAGTTTTAACCCAGATAACTTCCCTGACCTGGTTCACTGTATGGCTACAAAAACATATATTCATCCTCCCACACAAACCCTTCCTTAAAGCTGCACAAGCAGCTTGAGGTAGAAAGAGGGTTTGATCACTTTTGAAATCAGCAGTGACAGCTTAGAGCAGCCATGAACTACGTCAGAAGAAGCAGTGCACAGCTGCAAGGAAGAAGACAGTTCTGACACTGCAATCCACACATTTTTTTCCTGTTTCCCCCAACTGACCTCTTTGCATGAAAGGTACAAGATACATACAGTATTTATCCCCACTCAGCTTTAAGGAGACAGTGTCTATAGCTGACCAGTGCAAATGCGGCTCTCAACTCCTTCTAACCCTGCGCACCATAGTGATTTCTTGAACATGCATAATTTACCCAGACGAGAGACTGCTAATTTCACTCAAGTGAACCACATCCTTGCCTCGGTAAGGTTTGAACATGCTTTTTATCTTCCATTTTAGGCAACAAAGTAAGATTACTCTTATTGCAGCTACTTTTTAGTTCAGCTAACAAATAACCCGTTTCATTCATAAGCTTTTATAACTTTTCACATCAACCCTTCCCTCACTGGGTTTCAGGAACCTCATGCATGAATCTCCAAAAATCATTCTGACTGCTTTTTCCTCCTTTCATCCCTGATGCAGGCCAGCAACCTAACATCAACCTCACGGAAGTCAACCTCCTCCTTACTGCCAAGTTAAAAGCCTCAGATTTAGTAACATTCTGTGCCTTTGCCAGTGATTTTTCTCTCATCTGCAATCCAGTACACCCAGATCACTAGGACTAAGGCTGCTTACATTGCTTTAGTCCAACAGTTTCTTAGCTTACCAATGGGTAGTAAAAGAAGAAGGATAATGAAGTACCCTCTTTGTTTTAACAGTCTGTAAAACTTCACACTCAGAATATCAGTTCAATTTTTGTTTCAAGAACAAAGTGTTCTAACTATACACTTACATCCTGAATATATATATTAAAATAAATAAATAAATAAAGAGGCAGAGAAATGCCA
>VWZL01005850.1:4973-24423 GCA_013396915.1 Stercorarius parasiticus
AGTAGCAGTTTTACACTTCGCCCAAACTTATTGGTTATATAGTCATGTTACTGAGTTCTTCATATGAACGAAAGTTAAGAATGAAAAGGTAGAACATCGTAAGCAAATGGTTTTCAGTGTTCTGTAGAAATCAAATTAACTTTCAAAATTAAATTGTTCTCCAGATCAGTATTTGCTCTGGGTTTTAAGTAACGTGTAAACGTTTTACCATGTATCTAGTTTTGCACTGTATAGACAGAACATAAACGTTTGCATGTTTTCAGGCTAATAAAATTTTACAACAGTAATAGCAAATTAGCTACAGTGTCACATCTGGTTTATTTAATATTTAGGAGATGAAAGTTCATTGTTTCTGTTAACTTTTGCTGTAGGATGTCAGCTGTAATGAAATCACAGCATTGCCACAGCAGATAGGCCAGCTGAAATCTTTAAAAGAACTGAATGTCAGAAGAAATTACCTCGAAGTTTTACCCCAAGGTAAAACACCTTTATGGTAACTCTTTTTATTAGCATTTTGACAGTGTTTTTTTTACCATGTAAGTAAATATGATTAAAAAGTAGTAATTACCTTGTGTTTGAATTTATTCCATTTGAGCTTGCAGAATAGAATGTTTGGTGGTACTCACTAAATAACAGTGTGAGTTTTTTAAAATAAAAATTATCTTTATGATTCTAGGCATCTTTTAAGTTGCACAAATGCTTTCCTGTGAATGCAGTATGGGAACTGTGAGCTGAGTTTCAGGAAAAAAAAATTTCGACATATTTATTTTAAAATTTATTGTCACTTGTATAACAATAACACTCTGTTCATTTCCCAGTATAGAATGGAGTAAATGTTGATTGTATTCCTGTCTCACTTTGTATTTTTCTTGAATGCAACAGACGGTTTATTCAGAAATATTTGATTATTTTATGGCAAAAAGAAATACAGATATAACACCTTCTCTCCTTTCTTTGTTACTTTTAGAACTAGTACAGCTTCCCTTGGTAAAGTTCGACTTTTCCTGCAATAAAGTGCTTGTGATTCCAATTTGTTTTAGAAAGATGGTGCAGTTACAAGTATTACTGCTTGAGAATAACCCTTTGCAGTCTCCACCAGCACAAGTAAGTAACGGCTATAATTTAAATTGTGCCTTAATATTGGGTGGGTGATAACAAATTGTAGCCTATAAAATATCACCTTCTGCAATTGCGGCCTTCCAAACTTCAGTCATCACAGACGTTAGTTGTTGATATATAAATAAGATGTAGAAAATATCCTATGTTGAGTGTATGACTCTGTGCACTACTTGAACCAAAATGAGTCTAGAAGATTTCCATTCTGTTAGCTGCCTGTTTATTTTTGTCATTCTGTATGCATATGAAACTTAATGTTGGTATATGTATATAATTTTGAAAAAGAGAATTGAGAAACTTCCTGGATAAATCGTCTCTCTGTTAATAAGAGGTTCTAGAAGGTTCTACAGTGATTTACTATTAACTTAAAAAATATGGACACGATCTAGAATGTAATCCATGTGAAATTTATTTTACTTTATAGTGTAAGTTTATAGATTGTGATACACCAAGAAATCAAACTCCTGTTGTGAACTGTAGGCCGTGCTGAGAAATGATGATAATAAATGAATGGAACCTGTGCTTGCTGCTTGAGGACAACTTTGTTGTTGGCTTAGTGGACAGTAGGTTCAAACTACATCTCTGACAGCTACAATTGTTCTAGAACAACAGCTGTTGAAATACTTGAAAGATTTTATTACACCAGAGAAATGTTTTTCATACCCAGTGGTGATGCTATTCCTACACTCAAAAACTACAGAACAAGTTTCAGCAAGCACTTGAGCTAGAAGTGTAAAGTTAAAGAAAAAAATTCTAGAATGCAGGTGAAATGCATCACAAAGATGCTTGGACACTAATAAAACCAGTGTGACTAAGAGTACAAAGGCCATGCTGATTAATTAAATGTCATTATTGATTAATATTGGAAATTCAGTTTATGGTTAGTAATAGGCCATATGGTATATTTTATTCTAATTCTTTTTGAGTAAAAAGCTCACTTCAATTTTTTTTATGTAGAATACATTCTTTTCTTGTTTTCTATCTTACTCTGAGGGTATTTTATACTAGTACACACAAATAATTGGTTGGGTAATTGAAGAAGTTCATAGTAATTTAAAAAAAAGTTAATAAAATCCATTTTCCTTTGTGATACCTATTGTGACAATAGCAGTTGGTTTTCAGGGAGCTTTATGCTAAATGACATTTGGAATAAATGATTTCTTTCATTCTAGTTATAAAGCTAACATCTTATCTTGTCTAACAGATTTGTACAAAGGGTAAGGTGCATATATTCAAATATCTGACTGTACAGGCCTGTCAGATTAAAACAGCAGACTCACTGTATCTTAATGCCATAGAACAACAGCATTTGCCACAACCTGTGGAAGAGAGGTATGTATGAAAGTCTAACTTAGGTTTTTTTTTTTGTGACATATTTATTTCACTTCATATCTTTAGCTTCCAGAGTTTCTTTTGTTTAGATGCTATTTACAGTGTACTCTTTTGAGCAGAGGTTTGTTTTGCTTTAATATATTTTATTCTACTGAAATCCCTGTAAGAGTTTAGAACAAAATATTTTAATAATCAGTTCTGATTAAAGTTAGCAGTGTGTTAGGAAAGAGCTTAGAAGTGAACCTTAATTTAAATCTAACCTCTTACTAGTAGACTACTGGAATATATTGAAAATAATTGACATGGTAGTATTGTTAACAGTTGGGAACTGTCTTGTAAATCTATGAACACATAAAATAAGTTTCAATTTCTTGTGTTGTTTTGTGATTTATATGTTGTTATAAATTCATTGCATAGTTGTTTTAAGCTTTTTTTTAATTCATCCAGCAAAGAGAACTGCATGAATACTGACACCCTTTTAAATGAAATGTGATAATTGTTAGCAAAATGAAAGACAAAATCTTTAATGTCTTACATCAAACCTCGAGGAAATGTCATCTTGTATGGTGGTTTAAGGACGGGAACTAGATACAAAGCAGGCTCCTTTTTATGAGAATCTCCATAGCTAATTGGAAACCAGCTTTTAGCCAGCTCTTTCTTCGCCACCATGGGAAGTATAATATAACTAATTGGAGAAAAGTACGATAATGCCTTATTTTTGGAGAGAAGTACTCAATAAATACAAAGTCTTCATGTAAATAAAACCAGACATGTTGCTGCTAACCCCCTGGGAAAAAAAAAAGAACCGTTAGTCATCTAGATAAGGTTTCAAGCAAATTCTTTTCCTCCATGTATGTTTGGAGACAACTTTGTGGATTTTCTTGTACACTAAAAGAGCAAAACAGAGAACCAACCTGCTGGTTGGTTTTCTGTTTTGCTCTTTTAATGTACAAGAAAATTGACAGGAATATCTCATGTCCTGTATGACGTTTTGGTCACACAGGAGCATACAGGGTAGGGTAAGGGGACAGTACGGAGTAGGTGCCAGTTGCCAATTAAGAGCCTAATGCTCTATCAAATAATAATTACCAAATTTTCATTTGAGAGAATAACTTCATACTTCTAAAGAAAAAATATAACCTGCCTAGGATTTCCGTATGCATTTTCTACACAAAGTCCTTAGTGTTTACGGATAGGACATAATTTAATATTAGCATTAATCAGATACCTTATTCGTGTGAAGTCTGATAAAGTTCTTTTTTAAATTGCTGTGTCAATCTGAATTCAGGATTACTGCTTTCAGGTTTGCAAATGAGAGGATAATAAAGCATATTTTAAAAAAAAAAAAAAAGTTGATGAGTGTATTGCATCTAATAGTGTACTTTAAAATGAGTAGAGGTCATACCAGGTAATGAAACCAGAAGAGAGAGCAGTTGCCATTATTATAGTCGTTTTCTTAATAAACCTAAATTTCAAAGTCTATTTTAGAGCACCAAAAGGAGGTTTCTGTGTTAATAATTACTTCAAGCCTCAGGGAAATACCAGTTCATTTTTAATGCATCAATGGTTACAATTAAATCCGTTGACTCCAGTTTGAGTTCAACTAGTTTAGTTGCTTATCTCATGGCTAAATGACTTCAGTTGGATTCCTGTGCTACTTAGCTAGTAACTAAGTGTTTTAACCTAGTGCATAGGCAAAAGCAAGCTTTACAGCAGATTATTTCTATTATTTTCATCAGTCCCATCTGATCTATTTTACTGTCAACAGATTTCAAATGTATTTTTAACCATACTATGCTATTTCGCCCTCTACCATTAAGACTCATTGAAATTTTGTTTTGATTTAAGTCCAGGACAGAATTCTAGTGGTAAATGCTATAATAACTTTTTGTTTGGGTTTTAAAATTATTTTTATTTTTATTCACATCTAGCATTGATGACATCTACCCAAGTAAAAAGGACTCGGATTCAGGTGTTGGTAGTGATAATGGAGATAAACGTTTGTCAGCAACAGAGGTAAGTTGCCTGAATTTTGTGTCCCGCTCTCTTTCCCTCTGCACCCATATTTCGACTATATTTTAAGTTGGGTAACAGTGTGAATTAAGTAGCTCCTTGCTACTTAAAATAATTTTACTCTGATTCTTTAGTGTTCCTCTCCTCCTTTGAGGAAAAGAGATTCTGTTGCTTTTGAAACAAATTTATGAAGAACCAAGCTTAGGTACTGAATTTGTAGTTGCTAAAAAGCAAATTGAAAATGAGTCCACTTACACACTGATTGATCTTTTAAATACAAAAGCACTTAAGAAAACTGGCAAGGGTTTCCAAGTATTTGGGCAAGTTTCTTGCTAGATGGAAATGAAGCAGAATTATAATGAATTCTAGCCAGACTTCTAATAGTTTCCCTCTAGTTCTTAGAGCATGCAGTCCATTCAGAGTGGCTTACAAACTGTTTTGCCATTCTTACACTTCCTAAAGCTGAGTTAGCTTGTTAATGAAACTGTTATTCTGGAATTTCCTCTTTAGCTATAAGTAACACCTTTAGAAAATAGATCATCTGTCCTCTAATCAAAGCATAGCGAACATAAAGCAAAAAATGATTTTAGACAACCAACAGAAAATCAGTACATTTTTATTAGCACAAAGACTTTGTATATGAGAACTATGTACTCATGCCAGCCCCACCTGACTACTGCTCTACTATTAAGGAGAAAATAGATGCTACGATCAGTAATCCAAACTGTGATTGATAGTGAATTCACCACTCACTTTTCTTTCTGAGGCAACCTTTAATGTTACACATGAGAATTGTGTAAGAAATAGTAGCATGTTGCAAATATAGATTGATGTACGCTGTTAATTTCAATCACAAATCTACATACCAAACATGAGATAAACATTAAATGATCAGTCATAAAGTGATCATTAAAACACATTTTTTGGAGGGTTTTTATAAATACAACAGATATATAAGGCAAGCTACAGTTTAGTCTGAAGGCTAGTGGCTCTTGAGTTTCAGCTCTTTTACAGAAAACACTACAAGGTCATTTTGCATTTGTGTAACTTGGAAATGGTAACTTAAATGCATCACTTGTTTGAATACTAATACATTTTTTAGGAAGCTTGCTAATTAGCTTTGGATCCATTTTTCCTTTAGGGAGTGCTTGACAAAATGAACAATTTACGTGTTTCTGTCTAGCTTGTTGGTAGGGTCATTACAGGGTCAGCTCTTCAGAGCTCTAGTCATCTTGGGCATTTTAAGTGAAAGATATCTTGTAGTGTTGCTGTAAAACTGATCATGGCAACTTGAAGGCAAATTCTGCTTTAAGGTAGGGCACTCATGTACCTCATCTTTTAGGAACAGTGTAGCATTTTCATTCATTTTCTACCTCTACCTCTTTGGCCTTATTTTTTCCTTAGTTAAAATTCATTAGAACAGGGTACTTGTTAAGATCCAGATGGTGTCCCTGCTTCATTACCCATAAGAGGGACGCTTTAGTACCAGCAAGAATGTATATGAAGATTCTTTCAAAATGCATGATCTGAATTCAGTGTTGGAATAATATTAGGTATTTAAAATGAAAACTGGACTCTTCATCCTTTGTTTTTGTTTCTTATATTTCCGTTGTTGTCTTCTCTTGCTAGCTGAATAAAAATAAAACTGGACAAAGGAAGTGACATACAGTATCTCCCCTATGAAAGAGCAATACTTTTGTATTATTGCAAGCTACTCTGGATATTTTCTGTTTTGTAGTATGCTGGCAGGAAGCACCTGGAAAATCAGTTGCAGAATTCTATAGGCCCTGAAAGTGAGACATAGCCTGTTAAAGGAATGATTTTCTGTTTCCAAATTGAATGACCTGTAGCTTTTTTTACACCAATGCTCCAAAATATTTTTCTAAAAGCTGTATGTGTTACTCCGCTGAGAAAAAAATCATGCCTGTTTTAGGAATCAGAACTTTTAATAATGCATATAAGAACACTTTACTGTAATATTTTCAGATGATAGTTGCGAAATTAACAAAACATGAATCTTTGATCTAGAATAACTAAATTTAGTGCTAAAATGTCACATGAGATACAGCCTGAAAGAAAGAGAACGAACTTCACTGTAACCTTGGTTGTCTGAATGTATACTGTGCATGTCTCTTTTTTTTTTTTTTCCTTTTAAAAGCTATTTGATTAGTGTTTCAGGTCTAAAAGAACTAGTGACTTTTGTGCTTAGAATACTTGGGAGTGTGGTTTGCTTATTTTCCATTTGAGATACTGATTTGTTTTATTTTAAAATATTTTTCTTTAAATTTTTAAATTTAAAATTTATTTTAAAAGTTGACAAATAGGAACAGTACTGCAATGTTAGTTCACTCCATTGTGAAGCTTCATCCTTTTGATAAGGTTTTTTCAAGTCCTTGAACGTCCTTTTGAATTTTTTCTCTTTAAGCAGAAGAATACATCCAGGGAATTCATAGAGTTAATAACATGCAGTTTATTCGTAAAGAAGATGATTTATGGTGGTCCACGCTTCCAAAATGTGTTCAGACCAGGGTATTCTTGGCAAATAGGAATAACCACATGTATCTTTGATACAGTATTTTAAGAGGAAAGTGATTTGCTCCATCCCTTATCAAAAGTCTTAGCTTCAGGATTTAAAAAAAAGTTTTCTACATGGAACATGAATATATAAAGGTACCAAGAATGGCATAATTCTTGTAGAAGCTAGCAATGGTGGAATTGAATAACTGGTTGTATGTAACAATCTGTCATTCCATTGCAGATCTTGTGTTACAATGGGCTGAACTGATAAACAGGGAAATACCACTTCCTTAAAATACATGTATTCTTAAAGGATATGGAACAAACTACTGTATGTGTATTATAGCAGTTTTAATTACAGAATACACGTATGGAATGTATGTGCACAGGGTAGCGAGTTACAGAAACAAAGCACCTAAAGGATGAGCAACGCCAGTGGGTTTATTGAGAGATACACTTGCAAAGCTCTGAGAGGCTATTGTAATAGCAAGCTCTCTATCTTAAGAGAACAAGAATAAAAACTTGGCCTCTTCTGCACACTGTGTTTTTTGCTGTAGTTCACCTCAGGAGAGAATATGAGCAGGTCCCACTGTGAGCAGGTCACTGCTGGTCCTGGGGAATAGCTGAGCGGTAGTGGCATGGGACAGAAAAGAAGGCTAGTGTGTCAGCGCTTCTTTGTGTGGCCGCTATCTGTAAAGTCATAGACAGGATAAGCTTGTAGATAAAAGTAATGTGTTTTAGTATACTAACTAATATAGCTGAAAAAAAATGGATGAGCTTTTAAGTCCATGAAGAAAAACTAGTGTACTTGATATGCTTTTTTTTCAGCTCTACCAGTTAATCTAATAAAAGATACCGCCTCAGCCTACAAAGTTCATCTTGCTTGCTTTAGGCACTAAACTAACAAGCTGCATGGTAGTGCGGGGGAGAAGAGTCTTGGAGGGAAAGAAGAAAGGACTGTGATATCAGGCTCAGTTTTTCTGCAAGCTTTGGTGGCTACAAGGAGCCTCTATTTTCAGCTGTCCCGGGAAAGCGCAGTGCAACAGTGTCACTGGAAGGAGAGGACTAGTGCAGTGGGGATGATAGGAAAAGAGGACAGATGAATTGTGCTGCTTGGCAAGCCTACTGTGAGGATGGATTCAGAATGACTACAGCTTCCTACAACAGGATTTAGTCATTTTAGATGCTCTGCTATCCTCTCCCATACTAGTTTCCCAGTCTTTAGTGACCATGCTTCTTAATAGTATGTTTTTATCGGTCTTAGTTTAAGCTGAAACCAGTGGTTCTCTTATTTCTTCTTAGCCATCTGATGAAGATACTGTCAGCTTTAATGTTCCAATGTCGGACATCGTGGAAGAAGATCAGGTTATAAAGGAAGATTCAGGTCACCACGCTAATTCAAGAAAAGGTTGGAATGTAAAAAAAAGTGGAAGTTAAATACAAGGATATTCTGTTGATAATTCTTTGTATAAGACTGTAAATTCAGTTTGCAAAAGTCATGGCCCAACAAGAATCAATCTTTCAGGAGTCTACAAACATCATCTTTAAATTAGATACATTTTATTTACTGCTGATTTTCCTTGGAATTTTCAGTGTTTAATTTTGCACTGGATAAATGCCTTATTAAATTGATTTTTCTTGCTTATACTGTAGTTGAACAATAGGTATTTTCACTACCCTATGCACTTTAATTTTTTGTAATAAATGCCTGCCTAGCTACCCAAAAGGCTTTGAGCATGCATATGCAGTCATGTAATAAAGAAAAAAAAGTGTGCTACTTAGAACATTTTTAATTATACTGAATTGAGGTCCTTATAGTCATTTTCTGTAGCAATTCCAACAAACTTGTTCCATCTAGTCTCAAGAGTTAATAGATTCTGGTTCTGACTGGGGAAGAAAAGCGAGACTTGGTTTAAACCATGCTTCCAAACCAGTAATATCAATGTGTAATAACTTTTATCAAATGCTAACTCAGATTCTGAGTTAGTAATGTACAAAGCAGAGTCCATTTCTGTAGTTGGACTTAATGCGTATATAAAGCTTTGTTAATCAAAGTCAGAATTACCTCTGGAAAGAAGTAAGCCTCTTCAGGTTTTGAGAGATGGTGTAATTTTATCTAAATTTTATTAAAGTAACTTATATATTTCTAAATTATATCTACATACTGATAAACAGTGTTTCTCCAAGGTCTGCACGTACTAATGATAAGTGGCAGGATGGAGTCGGTGAGTTGCATATGGAAGCCACATAAATAGATCAGCCTTTCCCCAGTGTTACATACTAGATTAAATGAACTTCAGTTGAGATACTCATCAGAATTTAGCAGAATACGAAGTGAGATAGTAAGAACATTACAGCCTATAGTGTTTATTAGTACACTGGAGCGTGTATGTTATAGGATCAGACCACTTTAAACAGAGGAGAAAATTCTTACTGCCTCATACCGCTGGAAGTAGTATATGTAAGCAGGGGATTGATGTGGGCTCTGAAGGCTCTGAATCATTTTATTTTTTTAAATTCTGCTAAGAGTTTGAGTGTTTGTTACAGCATAGAAACTCTTTAAGTTGCATTAAACTGCAAGTCACTGACTGAGACACCTGAATGTCTTAAATACTCTGCAGCTGTCTAGCTGCATCCTTGTACCAGTACTGGCAAGACGTACTTGCTGTAGTTCAAAACTGGCTCCATCCATGTCTGCTGTGATGCTTCTGATCTACAACTGTATGAGCCCAGGTTATTGATTTATTACATCTTTGAAATGAATTGGCATAATTCATTAAAATGCAAAAGTCTTAACTTGTGTGGAAGTTTTTAATATGCTTCAAATTTAAACTTAGTTTGCTTTTGAGCTCTATAATTTAATACACTTAAATTATGTTGAGTAACAAATGTTGAGCTGAATCAGAAATCATTCTTCAATCTCTTTTTATTGTTGTTATTAGTGGAATTCCATCAGGGATCTTCTCACTTGATTGTCAATGATAAGTCAAGAGAAACAGGAAACCAGTTTGATGAATCGGATACTCTTACCACTGAATTTATGAGTTACATTAAGGTAAGTTTGTGACAATTTTCAATGGGGGGAAATATCTTCACTACTTTCATAAGCATAGAGCAAACAGGAATGACAAACTGTAGACATCTTAGTGAATAAAAGACTGCAATTGATATTCATTATCATAAAACATACAGAATGCAAAATTAAGCAGGTAGTTTTAAAGTGATTATAATTAATCTAGGAGGTCAGTTTACCCATAACTCTTTCTAGTATACGAGAGGGTTATCCTTTAGCTATGTTTAAGGCTTTAAGAAAAAGTGGCAAATATGTTCTGTATGATTTGCTTTATATTTTGAAATGAGCAATTTTTGCATTTGTTACATTAGTAAAATGCAAAAAGACTTCCAGTGTTAGCTGTGGTGGTTAAAGTTATGAAATAATGTTACGGTATTAAAATATATATTCTTAAATATTTTCAAATTATAGTAGAAATTGAGAGATCTATAAAGACAAATTATATCAAATCTAAATTAAAATCTGTTATTCTAGGAATCTACCTCTTACAAAATTTGGCATCTTCCTTTCTTGATAGATTTTGGGAGTATACTCCGACCCTGTTATGAACATTTTAGGTGCTATAGATGATAGGAAAGTGCATTTGAATAATTGTGTGTATCTTTGTGCATATAACAAAACGTGTGTGTGTGTATGTGTTTATAATAAAGGATGTAAGAAAACACAGGTTATCCACAAGAAATGTTGAGATTATACCCATCAGTCTTTTTTGTATGTAAGGGTGCCACTTCAGTTTCCTTAAGATGTTCATTACTGAACACTGGTGCTCTGCATTGCTGGTTACACATCATAGGCAGTTGCTTAATCCTTTTGAAAGTATTACTTTTGTCTTTCTGTCATGGTTAATGCATACTTGCTTATCAGTCATGTGGCATCTTACTGGCATATGGCTTCTTATCGGGGAACTACCAAATGTGTTTTCTTTTTGAACTGTTTTTCATAATGAATGACCTTTTAGAAATTGTTCTGTTGTGCCTTTTTGTCTGTTTTAAGCTGTATTTTCACCACTCGCATTGTGATTTACTATTTTTTTTCCATTTGTGGCATTAGGTTTAGTGGAATGTGTCTGGACATACGTGTCTGAGAGCTGCAATAGAATCCATAGAAATGTGTTATGAATCATTAGTGGTTGGTGTTGTGTGGCAACTCATGAAATCCACTTGCTGTATTATGCAGCAAGAACTGCCTGATGAATTTATAGATTATATGTAGTTAGGTAGACTGAGGGGTTTTTGAAAGATTCTAGAGAAATTTTGAGCAAGTGGGTTTTTTTCTGTGAAAATTTATTTGCTGGATACTTTTGCTAGATCCTTTGTAATGGAAAGATATTTGAGAAATAGTAGGAGTTTGTAGCGTTTCTGTGGATGTGATCTCTCCTCTTAATTTACAGGCCAGAAGGGATTATCTAGTATGCATATTCTTAGCCTAATTTTCTTCTTCTGTGGAAATCCTTAAGGGGTTCAAAGAGGCAATGTTTCACTTCCATCTTGTATCCCTTATAGGAAAGAATGTGCTGGGAAATAATAGTGGAAAGAGAAAGAACGTGGCCTTTCAGCTTCTTGTAAACAGAGTGCTGGTTCTGTAAAAGATCTCTTTATTTGAGCAACCTTTTTGTTTTTTCTAGTAACAAAACTCTTTCAGATCTTCTTCAGCTAGTTGCAGAATCTGAGGTGGCAGCTACAGAGGACTAGCATTTAAAAAAAAAAGGGGGGGGGGAACCACCAACCAACCAACTTTATCTTATATTGGCTTGTTCTTTTGTGACTTTTATATTAAAAAAAGATTGAGGGATTTTTTTTTTTTAATACGGCTAAAAAGTTATTATTAGTAGTGTTTTTAGGTAATTAAAATGTTAAATGATGACAGGTTCCCTGCATACGTATTTTCAGAATGTGCACACATTTGAGGTGAATGGACTAGATAAAACGGCATAGAATACTTTTGTCTTCTCCTGACAAACGGGTAGACACATGTGAAGCTGACCGTACATTATATTATGTATATACTTTGTATTTCCTTTCCTTATTCTTTTCACTTCATCATCTTGATTTCAGAGTGTACCACTTGAAAACTGTTCCCTTGGGAAAGTCCTCTGTCATAATGCGATAGTATTATCTGAAATGCGTTGCAGAGAGTGCTTCGGTAAAATGCAGGTTACTTTATTGAATTTCAATTTAAAAATACTGCTAGAGTGAGCTGTTTCATTTCTTTTAGTTTTGATATCTTCTTAACATTGTAATATTTGAGATTGGCAGGTTAGTGACTTGGACAGGTAGTACATGCATTTTAGTCTGAGGATTTTGAACTCAGGGCTTTTTCCTTCTTGTGTGGATTTCTGACTCTGTTACATTGTTTGGTTTATGTTTAGCTGTGTACTAGAATGGTTTTGGGACAGTGGGGGCCTTCTAAAGTTGAGATACCAGTTAACCAAACAATACATAAAATCAGTACAACTTGCAGTGCAAAAGAGGAGATTAGGCTTGGAGGATTTTGTAGTTTTTCAAATTTTAGTCCTAATTTATATGGCTTTATTTATCTTATCTTTATAATTATGCCCAGAGACTGAGGATCATCATCTAGAATAAGTACTGCATTTTTTTCATCTTACGATATGTGTCCTTCTTATGGGAAAAATCACGTACTTCATCCCTGTGAAGAGAAGAAAAAGAAAAAAGAATGGCTTTATTCTACTGGGGAATGGGCCATCTTTGGGGAATGTTAGAGAAGCTGGTATACTCTTCAGTGACACATCTGGCAGAGTTGGATAGTATTTATTGGTACAGGGTGATGCGACTGATGTGCCAAACATGACACAAAAGAGGATAAGCCTCTCTGTTTTCTGTTGTTCATTCTCTGCTAGTACAAATGCACATCCATTCAGAGAGCTTCTGTCTTTACTGGCAGCTGAACTACTTTGGTGTTCCTGCCCATCTGAAAGAGAAAAGAAAGTTGCAAAGCACCAAATAGAAACATAAAAGAAAGTCACGCTTTCTATGAAGCGGCACTTCATAGTTATAGGTAGGACAGCTCTAATTTGTGCCTACATTGAACCCGAAGTGACTGGCTGACTGATATGAATTGTTTCATGCAGGTTTTGTTCTGATTTGTTTTTAAAAAAAATGCATTCGTGACTGTTGAAACTGTCAAGTAAGAATCCTATTAATAATCATGGATGAAGTATATAATTGCCACTATTTGCATATTTGGAATTTCCTTGCTCTGTAAACAAATCTAGCTGCAGGAGGAGAGCAAGTAAGAGGAGAATTAGGGTTGTGCTTAATGGAAGCACTGTTTGTGTACACCAGAAAGGCACAAATGAAATCTGGGACATAGAATAAAGAATTCTCATGCTGCTTGGCTTTCTTTCTACAGATAAAGGAGGGTAAGGGCTGTTGACCTCAATAAAATCTACATAGTGAATAGAAGATCTTGTAATCGGTATCTTGAAAGGGGGTAGTGTGAGGAGTGGAGCATCAGGGTTGGATTGCTTCAACTGAAACTGTTATATAAATTAGTCAGTGCTGAGTCTGAAAGCAAAATTTATCTGCCTACTTAATTGCAAAGTTCAGTTCTCAATATTGCTTTGCTTACAGAGCAGAGCAGCTGAGTGTGATGAATTGTTAAGAATAGAAGAGGACACACAATGGCAAACGGACGAAATGTAAGTATTTTTTATGTATCTATTAGTAATTAGCTGTGTCATTTCATTAGATTGACTAGAACTGGCATTTCCTTATCGGTTAATAATTTTGTAGACTTGGAGGCATGACAGAAACACAGCCTTGCACTTTGTGTGTGCTCACCGTTTTACGCATTCTTGCCAAATAGAGTGAATGTTATAGTACAACTAATTTGTATGCACCAATAATGCTGCAATATTTTTACCTATGTAGAATGCAAGCTTTTTATCCAGGTATTTTGATATTTAGTCTGTTAATGGCATTGTTAAAAAAAGATTTTATCAAAACTTACAAGATCTAAATTTAATATACATTTTTTAAAAAGTAATTTAATTGGGAAAAATCCCTCAGTCTTTTTTCTTCTTTTGTCATAATTTTAACCCTAAAGCAATCGTTAATTCATAGACATCAATTCAAGAACAGAGCAAGTGAACATCAATTGCTGAGAAGAGTCCATAAGAAGAGGGTATTTAGCATGACAGTGAAGTTGTCACTAAACAGAACAGTGGAGTCCTATATGATTTAAAACCAAAAAACTGAAGGAAGGGAAGAATAAATACTTTCTGAAAGAGCCTTATTGGCAGAACTATCAGGTGTTTGTGTGTCTAAACCCCAAAAAGAGTTACTGATCTTGAAAAGCAAAAGAAAGCATGCTGGTCCATTAAAAGAGTCATTGTATTTAGAACTTATGTTAAAACAATACGTGTGGTGAGTGCAGTTGATAAGAGTCAAATACTGGTAAAAAATCTTTCAATTTTAGAAGTCAGTCTGTTTAAATGAATGCTAAAAGTTTTAGTTCATCGCATTTGTATGTATGTATTAGGTTGGGGGCTTTGTTAAGGACAAAGCGCTGGAGAATTTTTTCAAAAGAAACTCTTTTGATAAGTTCAGGACATACTGTGCACATACTCTGTGCACAGAGGCTGTTTTTTCTCCTCTATAGAATTTGCATGCCAGTTGGAAGATAGAGCTCACAAACTAAAATTCAGACTACCCTTGATAATTGCTGTTGTACCTCTTTTTTTAGAATGCTTTTGTTTTCTGTTATAGAATAAATCTATCAGAAGAACAAACTATTGATATAGCAATGATAGAACAACTAAGAGAAGCAGTAGATTTATTACAAGATCCCAACAGGTACGCTTACAATAGCTGCTGTGTTAATGTAATGTATTTAAAATTTTTGTGAATGACTTTAGAGTTCTTTTTGAACTGATAATTGAAAGTTCTCTGGAGTTATGAAGTGCTTTTTTTAGCATACCAATGTTTTTCAGGAGGCGCTTAGATAATTAAGCAGGAAAAGTGCTCTGAGTATCTAGACAAGATTACCAGTAAATTAAGAAGGATTTCAGGTATAAAAGAAACCTAAATTTAGAGGTGGAGACGCCTCTTAACCATTCATCTCATGTACACTACTGTGATTTTCTGAAGTTTTGTCTAGGAGTCACATTTCTTCTAGGGACTATAAGCTCTCCTCTACTTAGTCATGCTTGGTGTATTTTTTGGAGATCGGAGAAGGCTTTCTGGCCCAGCTTCATCCTACCTCAATGGAGCATATAAAGGAGGTGCCTGAATTAGTGGTGAAGTTTCTGTAGCTTTCCTCTGAAATCAAAAGGAGAAAGAGGAAGAGGCAGCTAGAGAAAGTTATTTAGATTTCCCCTGACTACAAGAAGGTACGGTTTTCTAATTTAGGTGCCTATTTCAAGTGGCTAAAGTCAGGTGGAATGACTCTGGATCTGTGAATAAACAAAAGGAATAAGTATTTAAAAGAAAATAAACACTTGTCCTACTGAAAAGGTCTGAAAAGAGCGGTGTAGGTAGTTCTGTCCAGATGCTTGCTATTGCTTTTCTTCAAAAATTGATTAAGTTCACTTCAAAACAAGGTAACTCATTTTTCTTCACTACTTCTATCCTGTGAGGTAGCTGGTTTAGAGCTTTATTTTTCTGAAGACTAGAAACCTCCTTGTCTCTTCCAGCCTAAAGTATCCTTGTTTCTCCTTCTTCCCTTGGCTGTTTGTTCTTGCGACTACACTGTTCTTTAGTTTAAATGCCTACTTTGATACCATTTTTTCACCTAGCAGACCTTTGTACTTTTTAGGACAGAAATGTGCTCCTGTTAGTATTTCTAGTGACAATCATCTGGCTTTATTTTGAATCGTATAGGGAATACTTGAATTCTGGAATAATATACTAAATACTTGAATCACAAGTATTTTTGCTTCATAAAAAGTCATACAAATTAGGAAAGCTTTTTAGTTACTGTGGTTTGTGTGTGGTAGTATACCGTTGCTCCTGCACCTCATATGGGGCTTATTACTTTGTGGGAGAAGTGTTACAATTAAAAATGAAAAAGTCTGGTTTGGGAAAAAAAAAAAAACAACATTAAAAAAATTTCAGTTGTTAGCCTTACAAATTTTGTCATTTTGTTTTTTGTCAAATATTGCCCAAATAATTCCTACATACTTAGTTTTTCTTGTTAAATTAAAAATGACAAGAAAATACAGAAGATGAATCTGTTTCTCCATGCATATTCAGATGTGCTTTCATTAGTAACAATATAGGAAATTTGAAATGGGTCTTTTAAAAATGGGTAATCGTGTCATGCATATCTGTATTTTTCTTCTAGTTTTTTACATCATGGGTTTAGGCTTTTTTGTGGCTGCACTTTCTTTTTCTAACCTTAAACTATGAGTATTTATTTTTAATTTGCTGAGTGTTATATTGGCGTTTCAATGTATATCTCCTGTATGTGAACATCCAGCTTACCCAGCAAGATACACCTGGGTACTTAATAGTTGCCAAATGATGCTGCAGACTTTCAATCCTCTGGGCCATGCGTTCCTTGTAATTTCTTTTATAATTACTGGAGTACATGGTAGTTTGTTATATACTTGCATTACATAAAGCAGTGTGAGAAATTTTTGGTTTTCATACTGAATAGTTTTTGTGTCTTTATCCAGATCCACAAAAGAATTTAAATGCTTCCATTGCTCCTTAGTTTAAGATGCACAAAAGCTTCTGTGTGCTTTTAACTTAAACCTAGAGCATGTCAAAAATTATAAGTTTCCCCAAAGATGTTTCCTTTGTGCATCAGTATAACTCTAATCACCTAGTCAGGATAACCTAGTTGAAATCACTAACTCTAGCCAGAATTATCCTTATCTCACACTGAAGGCAGTTTAGGAGTTAGAATGGGAAACCCCTGTAGGGGCTGAAACAGTAGGTGATGCTGACATGCCTAACATGCACTGACTGGAGTTCAGTGTGTACAGCACAGCAATTGGAGCTGTTTTCGCTCACAGATATGACTATCAAACTTGTAAAACACTTGACCAGTTATTGTTGTCCTAGTGTTCTGCAGTGTCAAACCTGCATACCCTATGTGCACAGAAGCAGCATTTCAGTTCTGGAAAGGAAAAAGATTTCAGACTCAACCTTTTTTTGTTTTTGGTGGGTTTTGCTTCAGATTCTTATATTCACTTCCCTATATTCACTGCTTTCTTTCAGATCATCATCTGTTGTGACTTTATTGTTGTGTTGCTTTATTTTCATATGCTGTAAATTAAATTTTAATATCTAACCGGGGCTGTGGCTTCTATTTGAACACAGGGCGTGAGAGGTTGGGTATGGAAATCTACCATCTTCTAGAAATGGCATGGTTGTTGATAGTAAACAGGTCCTTTTGTTTTGATACAAGCCGTTGCTCAGGGTAACGTTTTGCAGATGAAAGCATTAACATTAATTAATGATTAATAATGATTAATCTGGTGATTAATAATAAATAAAAATAAAAACAAAATAAATAAAATAATGGTGACAGTGAAGCATCAGGAGGCATTTCAAAAAGTTGTTAAGAGAGAACACTGAGCCAGTAAAAACCATGACTATAGAGGTATTTCATGTATTCATTTATTTGAAATTAAATACTGAACAGAACGGTTACCAAAGCTATACCCCAGTGCAATGTTTTTATTTCAAACCTTGCAGATTAAGCATGGATATTTCAGAGAGCAGTGGTGTGAATCTGTATCCCATGGAACCAGCAACAGCTTTAGAATTTCAGGAGTCTACAGTAAAGTGTGTTTATCTACCTTTTTTAGATAAAAATAATGCATTTGCTAGATTAACCATATTCAAGTTTCTACACAATGAATTACATATTTGCATTTGTTTATCTTTATACATAGTGGTCAAATGCAGATGGAGATGTCTTCCCTTGGTCAGGTACGTTAATGAGTGTGTTATTACAAAATATTTGGGGGCGGGGGGGGAAGACAGGAAATGAGCCAACAATTTCATCAATTTTTAATCTACCAAGTAGGGAAGGAAAAAATCTAGTAGGATGGAGGACAAAACTGGTTCTTTTTTAAGATTTTTATGGAATTGCTTTTATTTTTTTACATGTGTATATTTAAAATTTTTTCTGAGTTTTTTGGTTAGTTTTTCATCTTAGTGTTTTTTTTCCCCGCGGTGTGCGGCTTTGATGTATGGCAGTTCATAGCTCAGCTGTGCATACTTGTCTACTATCCCACCCCCTATCTGCCCATTCTGGTATAGGACAACAGTACATTCATTAAGGATAACCCCAAAAATACTTTAACTAAAAATTAGTGTTTTGCCAGAGCACTGTCACCATAGTTACAGAGAGTATATAAAGTATGATTTGGAGTTTTACGGTGTGGTATATGCTGCTCATTATTTGATCTGTATCCTGACTGGTGAACTGGTGTTCTTTATGACGTACTTTGGTTAGATTTAAATTATCTACCTTTTAGCACTGGAACTGCAAGGATATGGTATCTGCTTGCTTCGTTCACTTTTCATCACAGTACTTGTAATAAATACTTCTGAAGTAATTTTATGCAAAACCCACTATAGTTCTATTTCCAGTGATATGCGGTCTAAAGAATTTTTATCTTACAGAGAGAAAATGCTGAAGAGGAACTAGAATTTCAGAGGAGGAGGGAACTGATGATGGAGAAAGCAAAGCCTGAAGTGAGAACTTGTGAACAGGGTGAAAAATGGTCATTGAGTCAGGTATGGAGGTGTCTGGATGCAATAAATGTGGAAACATTTGGAATGGATTGTTGCATTCTGTCAGTTTGTGTGTAGAGATAATAGTGGGGTTAGGCCTGTTGTTTGTTTTGTTTGTTTGTTTGTTTTTGGTGGGTTTTTTTTGCCTTAGCATGAATCTCAAGATTTGGCTGTGAATGGGAAGTTGATTAAGACCTAAAAAAAAGGATATAATTAATTTAATAGAAGCCTTTTCTTCCAATAAACAGTGTAGTAGTTGCAGTGGTTGCATTACCCTGGAAAAAGTAAGTCACTTGAAGTTAGGTCTTCAATAAAATGAAACACCTGATTCCTCTTCCCTGTCACCCCAAATACTCTTGCAGCTACCGAGTTTTTGTTAACAGCAGTATTTTTAATTTGTTTAATATTACAAACAGATTGAGATAATAGTTTTAAACTTTCAAAAGTATTTTTAAGTTTTGTGTACATTGTAGTGATCCAGAAATGAAAAACTATGGAAAAAAATTAATTTAAATATTTGGTGCACAAATTACTACTTCAGAACTTGTTTGTGTAGGGATTTTTGTGACTGCTTTTGCAAGAAGATTCTGCGAACAAAATTACGTAATGTTCTGTATATATTGGTATATATACAAAATATATATATATTCTAATATATTACATATTACATATTTTTATATATTAC
>VWZL01005850.1:24534-64053 GCA_013396915.1 Stercorarius parasiticus
CTTATCCAGACATAGATTGAATCTGGTTTATCTTGATGCTCTTCACATAATCATGTAAAATCATCATTACCGTCAAATATTCCTATGATATCCTTGTAATTTTGTTAGTCTTAAATTTGTCTTTTTTTCTTTAAAATACCGAATTAAAAAAAAAAGTTGGTTCATCTCTCTTGTTATATGGTTGTAAATTGGGGTTACCACACTTTATTTGGAACAGTTCTTACTACGTTGCTGAGATTAACAGATAAGGTTAATTCAGTGTCAAAATGTCTGTGGTCTCTGTATAACAAGGACACTGCTGATGCACTTTTAAGAACCTTTTAAAAAGAAGAAATAAATCTTCCTAAACACTTGTAGAGGGCCTGACCTGGACTGTGTTACGCAGCTGAAAGCACTAGGCACGTTCCATGAAATGGAAACACATTTTGCAGGACCAAGTATTTAATTGTGCTGCATTCTGTGTAGTACGCTAAGTGCTTATGTTACTACCTGTGTTACTAAATTAATTCAATTTAGCATAAATTCAAAATTCTGACTAGTGACCTGCGTGCTGTGAGAGAGATTAGACCTGCAACGTTGGCATAACTAGCGGGCCTCTCACAAGAACATAGTCCCTGAGCACAGGAGTGCTCAAACATGCGAGTCCCCAGGTAGAACTGGCTGGAATCAGATGAGTAAGATTTCTTTCTGTTTATTCTAGCTAATAGAGTGGTTGCAGTAATATTCTGAAAGATGACTAAAGTTGAAGAAATTTTTTTTAAGCTTCAAAAGTAGCCACGAAAGATCATGAAGATGGGTGTGTAATCTTCCGTCCCATCTTGCTAACTTTTGGAAAGTTCTGTGACTGTTGGGACCAAGTGTTCCAACTTCTGTCTTTTTTTTTTTTCTCATGTTTTTTATTTATTAAAAAAAAAAAAAGAATTTGCCCTAAGGAAATGATTTTGAATTGAATTATAATTTGGTTTTACTTAGGCCAGCTGTGTCTCTGCTGACTGAGTTGTTACTGATGCAGAATTATTGGTTGCATTTCATATTTAGTAACATGACTTACATGTTTCGAATTTAACTATCGCAGAAGTGGTAACGAAAGGTATGTTATATTGCAATTATAAAATTAATTGGTTACAGAATACTTATCTTCAAATCTATATTAAAAATCTATATTTGCATGTTAAACTCTTGGTGATAGTTTAATTACAAAATCTGTAAGGCAAAATTGGATACTGCATTTGAACTAACAAATATTAAAATCTTATAAATGCAGTTGTAATCACTTAGGATTGAAACTAAAAAATGTATGACAAATCTGTGCAAATAATTTCCACAAGGTTTTTTAAATGTCGTTCAACTAGCAATAAAAACATTTATTATTCATGAAAATTAATTGTTTCAGTGAAAAAAAAATGAATCACATATCAATGTGTATCTGAGTATCATGAGTAAAATCTCCTGTTGTGGTGTATCACTAATCTAGTTGATGAAATGATCTTTTTTTTTTTTTTCTTCCAAACACACAGAATGATCTAATTGTTTGGAATACAAGTGGGCAAGCCTCTCACAATGAGGTAAGATGCTAGTGCCATTTGTTTGTCTCTTATATGCTTTATATGAATGGTTCGTATACTAATGTTGTGGTTTTGGCTGGATTGGCCAATTGGAATGACAGATGGCCCTCCTCTGCCTCTCTCCAAAGAGAGGAGAGTAAGAGATAAAGGGATTTACGAGTTTAGAAAAAGAACTAAACTACTTTAATGAAAATAATAATAAATAAGGAAATAATAAATAATAATAAAANGAAGTTAGCTGACCTTGGTTGTTATAGCAATAAGTATAAGCAAGAGCTTCTCTGTGTACCATTCCTTGATACAATCAGGTCTTATCACTCTGAGAGTGAACAGTTTCTGAACAATATGCTGTTAATTTCAAAGTTTAATCAGCTAGAAGAGGCCCAGCTAAAAAGTAAAATTACAAAATAGAAAATTGGTTCTGTTTTACCTCAAACCAGGACAACTAAATGAAACATGTAATTGAATATCACAGAAATTATGACTGAGCTCATTAGTAATGGCTATGTGGCTTATTTTGCCTGTGGTTTATTCTTGTCGTCATAAGGATTTACTAGGGTATAAAAATATACTTTCTGATAAGGCTGTTTCTGAGTTATGTTGTTTAGTATAAAACACTTTTTTTTTTTACATTTTGTTCACTCTGCTACATTTTCTTTTTTTGACTGTTCTTGTTCCCCAAGAGTTTCTATTGATTTCACTGCAGTTTGTTTTTGCACATTTGTCATGTCCTTGGTTAGTTTTCAGAGAGGAGTCTGATTTTTGTTGATCCTATCGCTTTCACAGTGCGAATCTCAGCAGAAAGTCAAAAAGGGAAACAGTAGGGAGCTCCTTAAGGAGATTTTTTGCCTTCCTATTTTCTGCACAGAAACAGGGCTTCTCCCTCTACGTTGCAGTGTGTATGAGCATCTTGAAAATTCGTGAGGACCCAGACACTTTCCACCAGTGTTGGTGAGGGGACTCCTATAGCTCCTGGCTCCCTCAGGAATCACTTTTTAAATAAGATTCCCATTACAGAGTTTGGTTATAGAACTCTTTCTATATTACCATTGGTGTAATGATGATTATACCTCACCTCCTCCTGTACGCTGCTACTCCATTCTTCCTGCTGCAACTGTTAGCATAGTTCAAAGTCAAGCACAATCGTGCTCCGAGGTGTATGCTTAACTTCCTCTTTTCTGCTTTTTATACAGAAATTCAGTGTTGCATAGAAAATACCATGCAGAATGGTTTCTTTCTGTGAAAGAAACAAACCTGTGTAAGAAAAAAAAAGTGGTTTTGCTTTGTTTTTCTAAATGAACTAAGACACAAAAATGTATGTTTGATGGAACCAAGTGATTACATGGGAAAAAACTGAGAAATAATTGAGCTTGCTTATAGCTAGGAGGAATATCTTGCAGTCTTTGGTCAGAAACTCATCTTTTGCAGCAGAGGAATAGGACGGAGTGAAAAAGGGAGGCTATGTTGTCATCAGATTATGGTGGAATAGTTGCAGTGTGCAGCATTGTTAACTTTTGCATTTTATAGAATCAGTTGTGCTGAGATATTCTGGATGTTACTCTGACTTACATATATGTTCTTTAATTACACAGAACAAAGATAAAAGTCCGACAATGTCTCCTACTACAAACACCACAATCCCTTTTGGCCTGAAGCCACGATCAGGTAATGTGGGGAATAAAATTAACCAATTTGTGGGTACTTTTTTTCTTTTTCATGTCTGTGTTACTAATAGATGTCTGTACTTTTTTCCCCTTAAGAAGGCAGTGATGAAACGTTTTCTATACAACAGTTAGAAGAAGATTAGAACATTTTAAGGTTATAGGTTTGAATCGAGATTGAATTTGTAGCATGTATTTGTCACATTATATATGGATCAAATTTTCATCCCTTCCTAATAAATCAGGTGTTTTATCAAATTATATGTATGGACGTTTAAAAAATATGTGTGTGTTTATATAAATACACATATTTTATACATGTATACATATATATAATCTGTGCTAGCATAATCATTGAAATATGATTTTTGCTTAATTGGCATGTAGTGATAGAGTTTAGATTTTGTTGAATAATATATGTGAATAGTTAGGCTTGTTTGGAAAACAACTTTACTCTGAAAATTGCTCATTGTAATGAGTCTTTCAGTAGTTATGCTTGTGTAAGGATCAAGCATTATAGGAAGATTAGATGTTTACTTCAGCCAGCAGCTGAGTTTAATTAATTTGGAATGCACTAAATCTGCATAATCATCAATCCTTTAACAAGCAACAATTTATTAAAACAAACAAAAAAGCATAAAAAAACCCCCAAAACTATTGATGTATTCGAGGGCCTGGATAACAGCTTCCTTTAAAAAAAACCTCCTTTAAAAACAGGATTAGCTACGGGATTAAACTCAGTTTTTATCTTCTTTGTGCTGAGGTAGTCAATGTTGTTAAGTCATCTCACATCACCGCTGAAGAATAACTGTAGTTTTTTCAGAATGTTTCAGCATCCTAAGACTAATCCTGGTTTCTGACATTCACCATAGATGCTTTTAATCAAGTGCTGGTAAACCACTACAAGCTTGTAGTTTCCATAACAAAGTATCTTGGCGGTAATGGCAGCAGTTTCACATTTGCGTGTTTAAGGAATTGTACCCATAGATTTGTGGGTTTTTTTAAAAAAAAAACAGTTTAAAAAGCAAAGAAAATGGTATTGAACCAACGTCGTTTCATAAAGAAGATACTTCAAATTTCTTATGTATGTTAGTTATGATATGCAGTTTGACAGATCTGTTCAGTTGCATTTCTTAGTTTGTTGGGCTGTTAAACTCTGGCTCTATTTTTGTATGTTCCTGATGCTTTAGAGATGGTGTTATTTCTCTATCTGTTTAAAGTACTGGTTAAGTGATGAGCAAATGGGTCCTTTCAGGATTTGTTAAAAATAAAACATTGAGTACTACTGCACAGTCCAGTGGCAGCATTGTGATAACACCATTAGGAGAAAGATGTCTGGAGGCAAGCGGACCCATGCTGGGTTGCTGCTGCCAAGGGATGTAGCCTGTGTTCTGCTGAGCTGACGGTGAAATTTGCTGCTGGGGACTGGAAACAGTGTTGTGGGAGAGAATGCAAGACCATGACTTCTTGTTCGAGTGTTAGTTTAACGTACACCTATGAATCTTGGTGTATCAGTGTGCCAAGATGTCCTATACTTAATGACTGTAGTAGGTCAGAGCAAAAAAGCGCAGTGAATCATTTTTCAGAGGATTTCTAGGAAGACGGGATTGCAATGGTTGCAGTCCTTTGCAACAAATCCTCCAAGTCGCATGATGGAAGACCAGATGTGCACAGCTCCTACAGTTCTTCCCCTGTCTATATTGCAGCTGTGTACAGCCTCATTGAATATCAAAGTTTGTTGGTTCTAATCTGTTGATTTTTCTACACTGTACGAATTCAAATTCATATATTTGAATTAATTTGAGTATACCGATACTATAGTGTCTTTTGGTCACAGCTATGAGTTGCAGAAAACTTGATAATCTGATGTAGTTTTCCTTGCCATATCATACGCTACAGAGTCACCAACCTAGAACCATTACTGCACAATCTTTCACCTCATCACATCCAGTTTCAGTCATGTTACCTTAAATTTATGCCATGGGAAGACAGGGGAATTTGGCAATAGTAAAAACTTTAGGTCCAACTTCAGATAAAAAGAAAGTATCTTAGCTGTGTTACACAATGTAACAAAATGCAGCCCTGCAAAAGACTAGTGAAGCTGCATATTGTTTCCTCTCCTGCTCCCACCCTAGAACTGAAGCTAACACATAAGAATAATTTACAGATAGAAGTAGTACATGACTGAAAATACTGGTACGTTTCTCCCATTAAAGCTGGTTACCTTGCCATGTCTCTAGTTTCTTCAGTGTATTTTTTTAAAAACCTGTGCAAGTTTTGTGTGAGTTTGAACCATCCTATCCCTGTCTGAATTCGTGTTTGTTAATTATATACTGCTTTATTGCCCTAGCGCTGAGCTAGTCTAGGGGTCCAGCAATTCTGTGATCCAGGAAAGTTTTTCAGCTTAGTTTGTAGTTTATTTTAATACCTTTTTTCATTTAAGTTCTTAATGGCCCTAGGGGAAACCTTAAAACTCATTGGAAATGAGTTTTAGCTATTTAATTTTATTAGAGCTTACATTTGAATTACTTGCTTCTATAAATCTTTTAAATCTGAGTGCAAGATTAAAAGAACATTAAAATGTTCTAACTAAAATGCCTACATCGTTCTCTGTGGAAAACATAGTGGCAAATTTTCAGTGAAAACATGTGCAAACATACTTTTCTGAAATTTGAGAGTTTATTTTCACTGTGTCTATTTTCATCTATTTTAAATGAATGTTGCTTTCTGTTTGACTATTTTTCCCCCTCATTGTTTCATGATGATTTATGTCTCTTGGAAAGGTGAAAGTAAACTGTTCTAGACTTCTGGTAAGGATTCCAGTTTTTTGAAGTACACACACAAATGGAAGTGCTTCCAGAGAATAAACCGCAGTGGCTTAAACTTCTGTGTTAGTCCATACTGATATACGTTCAGGACTGAAGGTCCTTTTATTCTTTCATTTTAAAGCTAGGCAAAACATTGGGAAAATTCATATCTGATGGCTGACGTGGTACCCAAAGAAAATGTTTTGAAAGGTAATGAATGTGTTTTGACTTCTTGACAGATTCTTTTCAAGGGTCAGATATTTACATAGGAGGTAAAAAGAGAGAGGATTTTTTAATTTTTCAGAATATTTCCTCCTGTATTTTAAATACTTTCATAGAGTACAGGCTTCTCAAATTCGCATTAATTTTGAAAACTTTACAATATTACCATTGAAAAAACCCAACAATTACAAGTTTTCTTAGAACCATAGTTTTGCTCTTGGGCAGGTGCTTTTTCTCTCTGAAAAGGGATCAGTCAAAATAGTTAATAAATTTAAACTCTTTGATCATGAATTGATTAAAGTGTTCAGAGTGGTGCTATTTGTCGAAACTGAGTATTTCTTGCTGTTTCTTGCCACGGTATCTTTAATATGCCAGACCTTGAAACCTGAACATCTACTAATACATCTTGCAGTACTCAAGAATATTTTTTTGTTTTTGTTCTGTGACATTTTGAGGTCACTGTGTTTCATAGTTTCTGCTGAACAAGGTGACAGAAACAAAGACAATAAAAAAAAAAAATTGTACCTTCAGAAGCTAAAAGAAGCACTGACAAAATTCAATCACAAAGCAGTTTGTCTTGTGAAGAGTTGTTCCCTTATGCAGGTGTTTACATAGCATAATCTTACTTGTGAATCCAGTGTACTTATTTCGATAACTTGTAGAGGATTTCCACTCCCTGGAAGTGTTCAAGGCCAGGCTGGATGGGGCTTTGAGCAACCTGGTCTAGTGGGAGGTGTCCCTGCCCGTGGCAGGGGGGTTGGAACTAGATGATCTTTAAGGTCCCTTCCAACCCGAACCATTCTACGATTCTGATTCTAATCACAGCGTTAGTATCTGTAGACATGCTCGCCTCACTGCCTTTCAAGTTTGTTGAAACACATAATGATCATTAGAACCCGACAGTATTTTTTCCCTCCTTTGAGCGCTACTTATTGTTTTTCTGATCTCTGGATATTTATTATTTCCATTTGTTTTCTTACCTAACCTCACTATCTGTTTTCTTTGGAAAATGATGAGAATCCTAATTGCCAGCATAATTAAAGACTGTTTATCATTTGCCATAAATCTGTGTTCTCTTACCCAGTGTTGACTCTGCTTAGAGCTTAAGTTGTGCTGACTCTCAGGTTCAGCTGATCTGATGTCCCAACAGCCAGAAGCAGTAAACTGGCTTTGGAAAAAGACATGACTAAAGAGAGCGAGCTCTTGAATGGTTGAGTGTGGAGAGAAGTTTAAGGTGAAGTTTTATATGAAACTGTCTGAATTATCATCATGTTAATACAGATTCCAGAATTGTGGGAAGGAGGAAGTCTATGTGATAAAGTTCCTTACGGTTATTTATTTGGAGTGGTATAAAATAGGAGGGACTTTCTGTGCTTACTAAAACTTTACCTTTGACTTTCTTCTAATATTAAATGGTTTTAGCTGCTTTTTGATCTACACAGTAATTTTAAATTGATTGAGGGTTATGGTTTAGCATTTAGAGTAGAGTTTATAATCTCCAGTTTAGTTTGAGGATCATGGATGTTGCTTGTGTGTTGGACTCAGTAGTTAAAACACAGAAATACATGTAGAAAACCAAGAAATGAGTGAGTTCATAATTGTTGCATCAGAAGTGGTAAGGAACATTGTGATGAGATACAGGAAAAACACGTTAGTTAGTGACATCATTGTGAAGGGCAGAGAAGGAGAGGTTTAAATTTTGTGTCAGAAAATAGGAAACCAGTGGGAAGCTTTGAAAGGAGGGATAACATGCTGAAGATAAGCAGGGAGGAGATATTTTAAGGATGTCAGTGTCCAGTTCTGAAACACTGTAGAATAGAGGTTTGAGGAAAGCATGGGCGGAAAGCCTTGCCACAATCAAGACAGGAGAGAGAAGTGCAGAGCAGATGTGGTGAAGAAGGAATAAAAATGTCTGCTGAAGGATTTGAGGAACAAATAAGAGGTGTTGTCATGACTACTTGAAGGAGAGAAGGCAGAATGGTTGGAAAACAGGGACTGTATTGCTGTACAAGTTTAGCTCTGTAGTGAGTTGATGGGTGGTCACGAACTGTAGGCATGACATGCTTTTTACAATCATCTGGTGAACAGTCTCCACACTCTGTTGCAGCTTCTGTAGAAATGTGCAATTTTGCATGCTTTAGGGAGCCCAGTTGGATCATTACTGAATTTATGCTTATTAGAAGACTGTCTGCAGTGTAGGTTTGCCAAGGCTTGTGGTGCAGACTCAGGATCACCCTTTAGAGGTATTGTATGTTTGTTCTTGTCCCTGGAAAGTCTATAAAAGTTGTGGAGGACTGAAACTTTCCTAGGGTGGTGGCCCCATTGTAGGTTTGGACTTACTGCTGGGGGAGTCAGCAAGAAATAAAAGTAGTGCTGCATGTACTATTGAGTGAATTAAAACAAAGGGAAAACATCTGTAGTACATACAGCGCGCATTTCAACAGAATGAGAATCCAAGGGATTAATGTAGTTGCTACTTACCAAAATCAGTTAGGAAGTTGTAATGTAATACTATTTTTATATGGATGTATAAATTTTCTTTGTCTTTGGGGGAGAAAGTGTTTTTATTACATAGTTACAAAAAACACCAAAATGCTTATTCTCTGAACTTTTCCTTGCTGAAGCTTTACAACTGATATTACATTCTGATTCACAGAGTCAAGGTACTCATCAGGCTATAATATGAAATCTATGGGTACTTTTTCTTAAAACCTGATTGTAAACAAGTTGTGTGAAGTGCTATGGTTACAATGATCTTGCTAAGCTTAAGAGCCTTAACTGCGCATATAATGTCTGATATGCAAGTACTAACATATAACTTCTCGTTCTTTTTATTCTGCACCATCTTTCATTCTTTTTTCAAAAATTATGCATTTTGTATTAATCACCTTTGAATTACATCTTTGTCATTACCATACAATCCTAATGCCATATATGAACTGCTGCTGCCCCCTTTTATCCCCCTGCTGGTCCTTATACCACCATGGTTGGACTGGCTGTCACTCCCCTCCAGCTGACCCATCCCTCAGTCTTCCTCCTATCTCCTTCAACACACTTACACAGGCACAAACATGGGACAACTTTAGCTACAGTATCCCATCTGAAGGAGACAGTGACAATGGTAGGTGTTCCATATATAATTTACTTAATTTTGTGTTTTCAGAAACCTTGAATATATGGCAAATACCCCTTGTGGCTAAGGATGAAAGACAATACTCTTGAGGGGATGTTTATAAGACTAAACACCTCAGAGGATACACGTTAATTTACTGTAGAATATGCAGTAAATGAGTGAAGAGTGTCACTGTTTTCAAGTCTGGCAAAACAACTTTTCCCATGATATCCACTCCAGGAACTGTTTCCAATATGGGTTTATTTACTTGCTTTACTTTCAGGGGTTTATAAAAGTTGTACTCAAACGGCAATTAATTTTGCTGCTATCTTTTCTGCATTTTTTGTTTATTATATTTTTTTGATAGACACTGACTGTTAATAAAAATACCCTCCAATCTGCAGTTATTGATGCAGGTGCATAACTAACTTAATTAGAAGAGGAATCCATGAAGAAACAAAGCTGAAACAATCAGCTAAGCAAAAACAGTGATTTCTGTCCAACTCCTGTGGAACTTCTCTGTGTGTAGTGAAGGTCAGGTGCATTAGTAGATGATGTTACTGCTTCTTGTGTTTTGTTTTTCTCCAGGGTGTTACTGTCATAGTACATTGAGTCTTGGCAATAATGTGCAAAGCTGGCCATGGCTGGGCTATCAGTGTCATCTACTGTATTAATAGTTAAATGTCAGATGGAAGAAACACAACCTAGACAATTAGACGAAATATTTGATAGGCAGTAGGACTAAAAGAGGATGATGTTCTTCCAGTTGCCCTAAATTAGAAGGATGTTTAAGTACTGGAAGGCAATGAAACTGTCAAAAGCATCAGATTGAAACCAAGACCAAAAATCTTGTGTATTTGATAAATGCCAACATTTAGTTTAGAATGCCTACGTTCTTAGTTCAGTTCATTAGTTGACAATACTCGCTATTGCCACAGTCTTCTTGATTATAAAACCATAGAAAACAGCATATGTAAGGAATCAGCTCCATAGAGGGTATGAGTATGGAATGTAAGCATTGTGATAATGGTAAGTTGAAAACCCTGTATTTAGTTCATGATGGTATGAAACTAGCTTGACATTTCACTGATGAATATTCTAACAGAGAAAAGGGAAAGCTAGAGGTACTTCTAGCAGTGCCAAATTTGATGTGTGTTAATCTAGATTTGTTAGTGTTTTAGTCTTCTAAATGAAATGAGCAGTGTAGACTGGCCTGTGCTTCTGCATTTGGAACAGATGTCTCATGTCATTAAAGCTTAAGGGAAATGCAAATATTAGTGTTTGTTACCTTGGGCTGTTACAACAGAAAACTGCTTTTACAACTATTTTCTGTTTGAGTCAGGACCGTTGCCTTTATGTTTAGAGTTTATATAAGGTTTATCTTCCTATGGTAAGAAGCAAACCAGAGACCGTTCTCTGTCACTGAGGTTAGTTGGCACAGCATGATCCAAATCTATACATAAGCACTCTTACTTTCCGAAACTGGATGGCTGCATTTAAGCGGCCTTTGGGGAATGTCATTTGCCTGTGCTATTCCTCGAGCTATACCAAGACATTGTGTAGAAGAGATGGGTTTGCACAGACCAAAATTGTAGCAGGAAGCCACAACATTAACAGAATCGATGTGTTCTGGCCAGCGCTGAGGATCCATGCACCAGCCCTGTGTAGCTTGCTGGTATAGGTGTCGCCTTTGATATAGAAATGTCATGCATCAATGTAATATCTTAACATTTCATATCATCTTTAATGTAATTATGTGGCAACAGCTCTGTAATAGAGGAGGCTAAGTCCAGAATTTATGGGATGTTATAAGGCTTGGAACAGACAGGTCTCCCAAGACCAATGGCCATACCATTATGGAGGCTTTTGTTTAGCAAATAACTTCACTGTTACTTAAATTTGGACTGAATAAATCAATCAAAGAGAAATCTAACTATAAAATTCTAGCCTGACTTGATCTTTGCCTGTCATTAGTCCAACCCTCTCTTTGTCTATTGTTTTTAGAGTCAGGTTAAATAATTTTGTTGTTTACCTGAGGGATAATGTTGTCAAAATAAGTACTTGGGGCACTAAATATCTTGATGTGCTGTAAATAGTGTGCCTGTGTGCATTGTAACTCAGTACAAAAATGAAAATTTTCACAAGGAAGTTTGTCCTTGACTGTGGTATGTTGAATACATATCCTGTTATTAACTATTAGCCATTTAACTCGTTGAGAAGTGTACAAAGTACTGTTAAAAAAAAAAAAAAAAGAAAAAAAGAAAAAACCCAAAGTATTGGAACAAGCATTACCTAATAACTTTGGCCATGGGTTCAGAAAGCAGGAACTCACTATTGGAAAGAGTGAAAAATAGACCTTCAGGTGTGTGTGAGGTGTGGGCTCCCCTTGCTGGAAAACGTGTGTAATGCAGAGAAGGAAGCAATACACGGGACTGCCAAAACTTTCTGTATTAGAACATTTCTCTTTAAACTCAGTATATAGCTGAAGCTTTTATAACTAATGCTTCTGAGCATGTGGGTTTTTTTGTTTTGTTTGTTTAAGCAATTAAACATATTTTATTTAGAAACTTTTAATTGTAGTTTCCCACTGCCTTGAGATTAGCCTGCCTTTTTCCTCATGGTGGAATATGCCTCATGAATAGAATTGAATAAGTAATGTTGATATTTACTTTTCATTAACAGATGTTGGTAGTCTGAAATTGGAAGAAAGTGTGCTTGGGACATTCATATTGATTTAGCAAAGGCCTAAACAAAGATAGCTGTGGCCAAACTGAATGAAGTCCATGATAATACACTGATACTTGCAAAATTGAACATAAATATGAGCTAATGCTTCCGTAGAGAAATTTTTGAAATGTTGCTGCTACTAATAAAGCTCCAGTAGCATTTAAATACCATTTAAATATGGTATTACTCTTCAAACATGGTTTTATCTATGTATTTCGTCTGTGAGAGGCAGCAAAGCTCAATTGTTAGAGTTGTACAATGAACTATTTCTGAAATAAAAATCTTAGAAATTGCAACTACTGTTTTTAAGAAATGCGATAAGAGATTTTTATTTCACCTCTTAAAACTTTAGAAGCAGTCTCCAATAAATTGTTACAGAGTTGCTAATGCAGAAATTTTAAAGCAGTACAATTGTAATAGATGTCCTGGGTAAGAGTTTCTGCACTTTGAAAACTTGGGAGTTGATTTTGTTATTGTTGTAGCTGTCCTAAATTATATGATTTATTAAATAATGTTTTAGATATGTATAATTGTTTAATTTTCACCATATATAAGTGCTTTCATCAGAAATTTACCAATGTATTAACTAATTTAAAATTATCTAAATCAGTAGGTAATGCTTTTGAAATGGCGTAGTTAAATCAGTTATATGGATTGTAACACTTCATAACAACAGTAGTTACAGCTGTTAACAGCCTTTGTATGTTTGGTTGTGTGCAGTCATAGTTATACATATTCCTCTCTACAAAATATTAAGAAGCACATACCTACTGATACGCCGTGCTCTGGAAATAGAGTTCTATTCCGAGCTTGCAGTTTGCCTTCTACAAAGGCAAAGATTAAATGTCAATACAACTGTGAACCTATTGCATCTGTAGGCATGGCTCTGCTGCTCTCATGTTAAGTGTGAGAGGTCGGCATAATGAATGTTTTTAGTTACAATGTGTGCACCTCTATGTCGATCCTTCTGAATGGTGACACTGGTGAAG
Source organism: Stercorarius parasiticus (assembly GCA_013396915.1). NCBI lineage: Eukaryota > Metazoa > Chordata > Aves > Charadriiformes > Stercorariidae > Stercorarius > Stercorarius parasiticus. The sequence continues at coordinate 37,618 of VWZL01005850.1, forward strand.
CTATGAAGTCTGCCTGGAGAAGGGAACTGAGCTGCAGTTGGTATCTGTAGTTCTGTCCTGTGCGTTCTTTCCGGGATGCTCTTCCAGTCTGCCAGCGGGATTTCTGATGACATTAAAAAGGATAAAGTTTGCTAACTTAAAACTGTAATACTTAGGTGTTCTATTTAAAATCAATTTTGTTTAACAAACAGCCTTTAATATGGCATTTCCCAATATTACTGATGTAACAGCAGGGTAGCAAATTTCAGTTGCCTGTGAGAACTTAAAAACTATGACTGTGTGAGTCAAGTAGTGGAAGGAAGCAAGCTTAGTAACTGGCCGTAGTTTATTCTATCTTGATGTCTCAGATAAGTAACCTAAGGATATGTAAGGAATTTGTTGCCTTAAGCTCCTTTTTGAGTAAATAAGGGAAAGAAATGCTGCCTGTTGGCTGAACTGCTTTAGGTGGTGGTCTGTCTGTCCCTTTGGATATAGAAGTAGCTTAGATTATTAATTTTGCTACTTAACCAACCTGCGTACAGTTAGGTGAGATTTCTGGTGACTAGATTTGTCTGAGATTTCAAAGTATTTCTCGTACAAAACCTTTGTTTTGTTTATCTGAGCCGTAGGTGTCATAGGGTACAATTTTGTATGTTGGCCCTGAACTGATTTGAGGGCTTCATTAAACAGTTTACTTTTAGTCAGAATGTAGATGGAATTTCCTTCTACCAGGAGTTCAATTTTTTAATTTATTACATGTTTTGAGGACTGATTTTTAAAATTGAGCCTGTTACCCAAATCACAACAAAAATAAAATGAAGTGCCACAATTTTTAATGGAACATCAGAATTACTATGATTACACCCATACATACCTTTCTTAAGTTTATAAGAATAATTCAATGTTTTTCACTCCTCTGGTAGGTGCTATTGGCATTTCATATGCTTCCAATTTTCTGATGTGCCTTTTAGGAAACAAAAGGCTCCTCTCTTCTGTACTGTTACTTATTGACCTGGAAATTATTCTCTCTTTCTTTAATGGCCTTAAATTAATGAAATTGAGACTGAGCATAGCTCTATGTAAAAGGTTTCTAAGCTTTGTACTTTCCGCCCATTTAATTGGGACTGAGGGTGTCATGTTGCATTCAGAAGGAGAGAGGTGGGAGAGTAATAATACAAAATACTTCTTTCTTTTAAGCAGTATCATTTTCCATAATAATTAAGTTGGCCCATCATTTGAGTAGCGAACAGGTGACAGTTGTGTTTTGAGCGTACATCTTCTTGTTCTTCAAAACCAGTCACAACAGTCATTGATCACGAAAAAAAGGAAGCGTAGAGGTGCATATGTGCAGAGATTTCATGTAATTATTTCAGGGAACTATATGTGGGCAAAGTGATCCAGTCGACAGAACTAGGGTTGGTGGGAGTACTGCAAAGGGCTTGTGCAATGCTACATTTGCAACACGACTTTAATGTAGGCAGACTTACTGAATGGCTAAGTCTGCCTACATTAGTCTTTGTTTGGTGGGTGGTTTTTTTTTTTTAGTATAACCTTATCTAGTAAGCATTTTGTCCTGTGTAGGAAGATGCTTGTCACAGCTTGTTACACAATTCAAGATCTTTTAGGATAGGGTTCTACTTAAAGGAATAAGAAGTGCTTCCTGCCAGGTTAGACAGAAAGTTTTATACAGATGAGAGTCTCTAAGGGACAGTGCCAGAGCTTAGTAATCAGAAAAACCTTGCCTGTTGAGATTAGGTTGAAAAATTATCCACTCCATTCATGGCACATGATGCTGTTCAGACCAATATCCAGAAAATACCCATTTATGATTGTAATCCAAGGTTGTTTTTTTCTATCCACCTGAGGACAGAGAAATTTTCTAACAGTTTTCGCTGGAGGCAATGCCTAAGAATTTTGCTTCATTTAGAAATTAATAAATCAAGATGTTCATTTTTAAACTAAAATCTGTCTTTTTTAAAATCACAGTGTTCTTAAGACCACAAAGAAATTTGGAGTCCATAGACCCACAATTTACGATTCGAAGGAAAATGGAGCAGATGAGAGAAGAGAGAGAGCTTGTGGAACAGCTGCGTGAGGTATGTGTTGGTAAAATTGACTTGTGCTGCTGGAATGTATTTTTTCACTTTTCTTTGGGAAAGTTGTCTAAGTAGGAGAGTATTAAAAAGGTTAAATGAGGCAATATTACTTCTGCAAATCACATTGATGAGACTGTTCCTGAAGTGCTTTATCACGGTCAAATGTCTGTACTTCAGAAAAAGTTTTGTAAAAATGCAAAATTTTAATGGGAGTTACCTGAAATGACATACAGTTAAGCAGCATGCCTTGCACTGGTGGAATTAAGAATTTCTTTAATTTCATCAGAAAGGATGAAGTGATCGCTTAAGAGGTAGAGAGGTTTAGAAACTATTACCTTACAGCTGGAGAAGACTTCAGTCTAGCAAGTAAAAGGCATAATGAAATCAATTAGTTAAAGCTGAAGTTAGAATTTTTTTTTAAAAGCAGATAACTAATGCTTGAAACAACTGTCTTAGACATGAAATGAGTATTTCATCACTTGAAGATCCGAATATACAAAATGGTGTCCTCGTATATTGTCTTAAATATAGAAGGTAGAGCTTGATGCAGAAATTGCTGCATGTGGTTGCATAGTGTCTGTGTCACACATCTAATACCTAGGTAGTGCTATTTGTGTGACACCTGTTTGCATCAAAAAAAAAAATGACAGCCTTTGCTGCAAGGAATGTTGTGAGCCTGAACCTGTCAAGGTTTCCAGTTATGTCATGTTACCAACAGAAGGGATGGTATCGTTGCACTCCTAAACGCAGTGAAAATCCTGAAAGTGTGGTAGGCGACTTTGATACCACAACCGAATTACAACATTATTTGTTCTTATGTCATTAGCTTCATGGAATGACTAATTCCAAAATTATTCATTTATTTTAAATAACATGTCTTGGACTTTTAGGTCTTCATTCTCTTACCTCAGGCCCTCACCTGCTTTAAGTCTGGATTAATCTTACTTTGTCTTGCTGAATTTCTGAACAGAAATAGATCTTGTTGAAGATTCAGCGTAGTTGATTGAATGTTGTAAACTACCAATTCTAAATTTGGGTGGTGCCAAAAGGATAAGATGCAGGAATTAGATGAGATAGACTTATTGGTAATAGAGGAAAAAAAGCAGAATTATCAGTAATAAACTGCAGTAGAATGTAGTTCTTCTGAGCATAGTCTGGTCAGCAGTGTCAATGCAGCTTTTTATGTTTCTTTTAAGAGTTTCCACAAGTATGCAGCAAGTCCCCAAGTAATTGTTCATAAAAATAATGTCCTCAAGGTTCGTGCCTTGTGCATTATTTCAGCTAATTCTCACAGTGAAAAGTAGAACAAGGTTACTCACCATATCAACCATGGAGACTTAATGAGGCTCTCTCTACACTGTATTATTATTAGGTATTACCAGTAATACTGGTTTAATGTCTTATTGACCTTCAGCTCCATGCACTATCCATCTTTGCCCTCACCCTGAAGCATTGTGTCTTGTAATGAAACTTCTGTTGTCTCTTGTGAGAACTTTGATTACAAGCCAAAGAGTGGTGACAGAAGCTGAAAGATTGGCCCTGTTTGGAAGCACATAGTGAGATTATTTTTTTTTTTAATTAATAAAGTTTACTCTGGTATACTGGGTCCTTCAGTGAGAGAAGCAACCTCCAGACCATCTCATTATGTACCATACCAGAAAATAGCCCAGAACATATAGGTCATTAAGTTCATGCTTACTGAATAAACATATCTGTTAGTATATTTTGCTTTTTAATTGTTTCATGGTATGTTAGAATTTAATGAGACTCCAAAGTTTTAACCAAGTTGGGCGCTAAACAGGGAGGAACAACTGTTAAAGTACTCAGGTTCCTTATTTAGAAATCTAAATGCACAGTTACTTTTAGCTCAGCCGCTTCACCTGAACCATGTATTGTGAGAACATTGGTGTTTCTTCCATGCATTCCCCCCTTTTCTTTAGAATGGTGTGTTTTTACAGCAGTTGTTCCATTTCATAAGACTTTTTCTTCAAAGATACATTTTTTTCCCTCCATTTGGGCATTTGATTTTGTGTACATCCATGGTTGCTTCAGACAGTTGTCATTTCGAGAGTGATCCGCCACTTACTTTTGAGCTATAGAGTCTAGCAAGAAATACTGATTGATTTTTGCCACTCAAAGGCTAAATATTGAATAGTTTTGACATGCTAAGTGGAACAAATTGTCTGCTGCTGTAGTATGGGTGATTTTGAAAAAGTGAGTAGTTCTTCAATGGTGACAACATTGAAGGAGAATTTGTACACTTCTTGAAGTCTTCAGTTTTAATTAAATCGAGTCTCAAACCATGAACTGGCATTGAAATAGTGTTGTAGGTGTGCTGTGCTCATAAAAACCAAAAAGCACCCTGATCAGGCAAATCAGTTTTTTAAGAGAAGGAATTTTTAATTCATTAACTTATATAAACCTGTTTGTAACAGATTTGGAAAAAAGTCTCAAATGTATTCTTAATCTATAACTTTCTGTACATATCTCATATACCAAAAATGTTTTCTAATGTACATATCAGTACATATGATGCATTCCCTTGTTTGGCACTCGTGGGACCATACATGTGAGTACTTGAGTAGCATGTCTAGTAAAAGGAAAACAGGGAGAATATAATGAAACCCCAGAGTGAATTCAGTGGAAGATATTTCATGGTGAGGACACCCAAACAAAGGATGTATGAAGAAGCAGCTAAGAGCTGGATTTCTTTTGCTTGGAGAAGAGTGCTGAGAATACCATATGACTGTCCTCAGCTGCCTGAAGGGTAGTAATAGAGAAGATGAAGCCAGGCTTTTTAAAGATGCACAAAGAATGAGGGGAAGTGGCACAAATTGCAGCGAAAGACATTTGAAGTAGCTATAAGGAGAAAATTCTTTGTAATAAGGATAGTGAAACACTGAACAAGGTTGCCTGGAATCTCCTTCCTTGCAGATATCCAGAGCTTAACTAACCAAGGCTCTGATCTCATTTCAAATTTGTAAGACGAGGTGACCTTCAGAAGTCCCTTCCAACATACTCTCTCCTTTGATTCTAAAGAGAATAATCTATTTTCATCTAGAACACCCAGCATAGATTGAGGGTAATGTATTAATAGAGAATAATGACTTTAAGGAGGTTCAACTAGGAATAGGAAATATCTGTTTTAAGGTAACGGAAGTAATTATCTCTGAGAGTTAATCTAAGAGTTATCTCAAAGTATAGTGTTGGAATGTTTTCAAGATTGGAGCACAATTTAGGAAACTCATCATATGCAACAATTTTATTTTAGGAGTTTTTTTTCTGGAAAATTCTCAAATGTTTTCAAAGTATTTTATTTTGCAGTATCAAATTCTTTTCAGTGAGACTTTGGTTTTACTTTACAAGCATGCAAAAATTCTCTTCTAAATCTCAATGTTTTGCCATGCCTTTCTGATCGCTCTAATACTTCCTAAGTAATTTTTAGGCTGCTAGAGAAAGATTGCCTTTTACTGTCCACTTGTACTGTTACTAACACAATGTAGTTCTGATTCAAAGTGCTGATGATAAAGAAAATTTGAGATGTGCAAGTTGAAGACTTGAGGGAATGGTGAAAAGAAGGAGCCACATGTAGTGCTATCCCATGGCTAATTGCATGCACATGTGGTTTTATGTGTATATATAAAAATAAATGCATATTATGACAGCAGCATTTGAAGTGTTGAGTTCTTTTAAAGGAGTTTACATAATTCAGTGACCAACATAGAGTAGAGTGGGTTCGTTCTTAGTTTTTAAAGAATTAGTTGTACAAAGGTAGCGTGTTTATTGGTAAAACAGAGCTCCAAAACTGGCTGTGTCTGCAGCATGGAGAGAAGATGAGGATATGTATTCCCTTCTTTTTCCCCTTCATCCATTTCCATATTAAAGTGTGTATGTGTTCTTCATTTGCAGAACATTGAAACAAGGCTAAAGATTTGCTTGCCTGAAGACTTGGGATCTGCTCTGATGGATGGTGTAGTTCTCTGCCATTTAGTAAATCACGTTCGTCCTCGGTCTGTAGGAAGTATTCATGTACCTTCACCAGCAGTAGTAGGTTGAATGTTTCTTGTTACACTGGGGTGGGGGGGAAGAATGTTTAAAAAATTACTGGTTTATTGCCAAACGATATTTGGTTACATCAGCCAGGTTGCTGTTCGATTAATGTTCTTTGCTGTTAGGGGCAACATTTACATTATTATAAATTCAAATGTTCATTAATTTTTATGTAATACATATAGTGTGTATATGTGTGTGTGTATATATATATATATAATTATCCTCCCTCTCTCTGATCTAGCAACAGATCAAATTTTTTTCATAATGGCCTTTTTGTTTAGTACACTATGAAATTCTATGTTTACAAGATTTTATTATAGGAGACCCTTTTAAAAAGAAAATTAGCCCCTTGTTTGTTGGTTGAAGAAATATGAGGTTAACTTTAGCAATGTCTGGCTTAGCAGATGTCATGTAACTAAAGCACTTACAGCACTTATTAGCATATTCTTCATGTTGGGTTAAATGTAGAAATTATTCCTTTTACCTGCAGACAGAATGGAACAAAAACATGCACTGTAGTGGTTTAATACTGGCTTGCCGAACCTAAGGACCTGAAGATTTGGGGACATAAAATCTATGTAATTCGCGTGTGCACACTTCTTGAATCATAATTTTCTTAATATTTTCTCTGTTTATTGATGTCCTTTTCTTGATCAGATCTTTGTTCCAGATTTTTGATACCAGTCTGCTGGTTCTGAAGTGGTTTTGTATGGTTTTAGATTCTGCCTTTTTTGTTGTTGTTGTTATTGTAATGTGCGTGTTGGTAAATATTTTCCATGTACAGCCTGATACTTGATACTGAGAATAGCATGTGGATTTCAGAACCAACCTATAAAAAATTCCAAGAAGACAGATATTAAGAAAAAGACAATTTCTCAGATGGTCTAGTGAAGTTTATTTTACAGTTGCTTGGTTTTAAATTACTTCTGTCTTTGGTAAAAATATGACATTGCTATCCTGTTTTGTTGGTTTGTGGTTTTTTGTTTAACAGGGTAGAAGTCTTATGGTGTTGTCTATAACAAAAAGCAAATATTTAAAATCCATTTTCATTTTGTTTCAAATTTATGATGTTCTCTCACTTGAAACGGCCTTCAGATTACTTTAGCCTAGAAAATTATTTCTTTAAAGTCCCAGCTACTATAGTGAATTCTTGGTTTAAATGGATATTCAGGAGTTACCATTGTTTCACATCTTGCATTGAAAAAGTAAAATAGTGAGTTGTTCGGGGCTTTTTTGCAACATGATATTTTTGTAACGATTTGGTGAATAGTCCTGAGTGAGACAAATAGTGGAAGTATTTGAAATTCTACAGAAACAGGAAATCTCTTCTTCAGAGACATTAAAATTGTGTATAGTTGCTATACATTTATGAGTAAGTAAAATATTTAAAAAATAAGAGACTGTTAATTACAGTTAAGTCTATTTCCCATGATGTATGTTGAAATCCTTCATCAGTTTACTTGCTGTCCAGAAAATCAATGTTGTCTATCACAAATCATTGGAAGAGGCAGGTTTTAGTACCTCACAAGCTGCATTTGAACAAGTAGAGATCTAAACGTGGTGTTGACCTTAATAACTAAGTAAAAGCACATGGCATCCACAGCTGAAGTTACTCAGATCATATTTGTAGGCATGATGTTTTTAGAGTGGTAGGAGAAAAAATTTGAGCAGCATTTTATGCATTGTTTTCAGGAGAGGTATGGAAATAGTGCATCAGTACAAGAGCAATGCGATAGCTGAATTTATTAACTGAATGAATGTTATTGACTTCTTTTGCCGTAAACTATTTTTTTCTCGTTTCTACAGCCTAAACTTAGCATGGCCAAATGCAGGAGAAACGTGGAAAACTTTCTGGATGCATGTAGAAAACTGGGGATACCAGAGGTAATTTAATTAAGTCTGTCATTTAGAGATGATCAGAAATGCAAAACACACTAATTGCTTGAAAGCTGAAGGATAACTTTATGAACTACAGTTTTTCAGTTATAAAGACATATCATTAAAAAATTATTTAAATTATGTGATTTAATACTACTTTAGTATGTTTAAGTCAGAACACTTAAGAATTGCAACTTTTGTCTTAAATTAGTAATTTATTATTATTCACAATACCTCCTTATCTTTGCCATGGAAAATAAATAAGGAATATGGTAATTAAGTAATATGTAATTGAGCAAAAGTTTGCAGGTTTTTTTGTTGTATAACATAACAGAATTTTTACCTAGTGCTTTTAGAATACGGGCGTCATTCTTTTTAATTATTAATTTTCCTTTTTATACAATATTAAGTACTCTATAGTATACATTATAAAAGTGAATAGCAACACGCTCATCTCTTGTACTGAAACACTTCTGCTGTGATGTGAAGAAGACCATTGTGTGTAAAGTATGGAATGTACATATGAGTGAAGTTGTTCTGTAATGTACATGTAAGTGTTTCAATAGTTGGAAATAGGGAAATTGCAGTGGTTGCTGTTTCCTGTTTCTCACTTAAGAATGGCAGCACTCATCATGTAATTTATTCTCACGTTAATGCGGAAAAATATCTTTATAACTAATGTAATGAATTCTGGAGCTTCACTGGGAATATGTCAAAGACTCCCTTAGGGTCTAGAAGTACCTATTCAGAGACAGTTAATTTCAAATGCATGACCCTCAAAAGAAGGTAAAAATGTTATACAAGGTCTTTTTAATCTGACGTGAAAATTGCATGATGTATTTTCCCTGTGTTGTTGCCTACATATGACAATATAATTAAGACTTGAGTTCTTTTTAGCATGTGTTTCAAGAATGCTGAAACAAGAGGATGTTTTGTGTGTATTTCCCTCACCACCCCTTTGGGAAGCAGATGGTAATGCAAAGATTTCACACTGGGAAAGAATTCCAGTTTGAATTCTTTATATTTTATCTATATTTTAGGACTTGATCTGGAGGACAGCAAAAAGTAACAGCTCATTTTTGCTATTCGTAGGAATTTCGAGGGGGAGACACTTAGCTTACAAATCCAATCATAAATGTAATTTGAGAATTAAGTGTTATGGGCTGGGCCTCTAAGTTGTAATGGTTGATTTAGTTCTTGTAATTATGTGATTTATTATGTTAGAATGATTTCATATTAAAGGTAACATTTCACTTCAGAGAAGATCAAAATCTTAGTGCTGTGGGCTTGTAGACATGGAGAAATTCATAGTCTGCTCATGGATCATAAATTATGCAGTGAATTAGAATGCAAGTCAGGTTTTTCTGGATGTGGCCTGTTGGGAAAGGAAAGGCCAAGAGCTGTTTTCGTTGTTGTCAAGAGATCTTTCAGAAATGGAAATAAACCAGAAAAATTTACAAAGATCTGTGCGGTGCCATATTGCAGATGGGTAAGCTGAGCCTTTGCTCTGAGGTTTTTTTTATTTTGGATTTCTATAAGAATACCTTTTTGTTTTCTATGAATAGACGTTTTTACATATTTATTATTATTATATTTTTTCTTTAATGCTTCCACTGAAATTAGTGTAGATTCTTTTTAAGGATTTCTTTATGATTTTTTTTAACTTTTATTAGAGTATATTTGTTGCAGAGTTGCACAAAGCATTAAGCACAAGGCCAGATTTTACCAGTCTGATTTATAAACTAACCATCCTTATGAACATAAATAAGTGTTAACTTCTCTTGAGGGAGGAAAAGCTTATTCACTTAAACATTAAGTGAATGGCTTCCAATTGTAAATTTATGATAACTTTAAGTACTCTGAGGATATTCTTTTGGTTAGCTGCCAGTAACTTGCAAATGTATGTATTTGCTATATATTGCGAAAACCCATTGTGTTGCAGAACTATAATAGAACTTCACTGCATGTTGGAGGGACATGTATTAAGAATACAAAGTTGTATGATAGTAAATATGACAGTTAACTGTCAAAGTTTTTAAAGAGCTACAGATGGTGTGTTTAACGCTGCTTCAGGTTGATGAGTTGTACATTACCCAACTACCTCTGGACAAACCAGTAAAAGGAATGCAGTGAATTATTTCCTTTTTTTAAAACAAGCATCTCATGGGTAAGTGATAGGTTGCACTTATGGATCCTAATACCCACAAGTATTAGGCTTTTCTGTGATACTTACGTCCACGTTTAGTTCCTGAGAATTAACTTGAAATTCTGCTGCATGGGTTTTTTTTAAGGATTTTAAATCATAGTTCCTGTAGGTTTGGTTTCAGTTATTTATGGAATGGAATAGAATAGAGTACATGCTATTCCCTGAGCACCAGAGGTTTAGAATAATATCCTGTCAAATCATGTAAAATGAAAACAAGAAAATAGCTAAATAATTACTGTGTTGTGCTGATGTGCAGGGTCTCTTACTTCTGTGGCTTTCAGCATTCAGTTTTTCAGTCAAAATTGCTTTCCCCAGAATGATCCTGGGAAATTTCATCCAAGCGTAGAAAAATGCAGTTGGTGTCCATATCCAAATGTGTCACGATAAGCATCAGGAGTTGGTGTCTTGACCAAAGAATCGCAAATAGAAAATTCAGGAACATGAGCATCTCTTTAGAATGATCTGGTATGTAGATGATTCTGGAATTGCGTGCCTCTTGACGTCAGAAATCCATTACCTGCCAGATAAGAATTTCAGTACAGTGGGTGCCGTGTTAAAATAATTTTCTTTTAATGGCCATATGATGCTCTTGATCATGTGCAGAAAGGATGTTTTAAGCGTGTACTTCTGACCCTTAAATGAGAAACTAAATAGCAAGGCTCTTATTGCACCAGGAGGCTATCAAAAGCGCGAGTATTGTCAGACAAGCAACTCATGTCCAGTTTTGCTGCTAACTTTTCCTGTAGAGCCTTTTTTTATTCCAGGGTATCAGAGATCTTTGTAAATGATTATTTTTTTAGACAAAACTAAATTTTTGTTTGGTGTGCAAAAGGGATGGTGGCAGGTAAGCATCCGAAAGCCCGACAATTCAGAAAATGTCTTTGTTGTGCCCCTCAGGAGATAGATGACAGAAAACGTAAAATCTTTGTCACCTAGAAAAGTACAAAAGACAACTTTATTTTACACAGTTAACCAAAAACTCTCAAATTGCCTAATCTCCTCTGTAATAGCTATAGAATGACAAACACTCCTAATTTTTGGCTGATACAGATTGAATAAGCAAGTGGCAGTAGATGTGTGACAAGTAGGAGACGCCTGCCCTACTGCATTTTTCAGATGACGCGCAGTACTTCAATGGTGCCATTCACTGGAGTAGATTGTTAATGTCACATGAAGCCACTATCGACGCCACGTGTAATGCTTGTCCACCTATATCACACCCACCCTTTCACACTTTCTGAGTTTAAAAACGTAAAGCTATTTTCGGATTTATTTCTCTTTGTGTTTAAGTGTGGCCTCCAAAGTGTCAAATGTACCAGTTCTAATGGAGTTTTACTCTTCTTATTGGCATCTCATCCCAGAAGTATTAAAAATTATCAGGACAGTCTGATTTACTATCACATGAGTATGTATGTAAAGTTATGGAAGTATTTTAGTTTCAACTCGTCTTTCATGAAACCAGTAACAATATATGTAAATAAAAACAAAAATATTCACGTACATTTCTTCGACTTGTCAGTTACCACATGAATCAGTATTCATACTAGCAGCAAAGTAGACGACTTTGCCATTTTAATCTGCAAATCAATAACTTAATTAAGCTTTGGCTTTCATTCTTGGTAGTTGTTACTCTTGGTAATTCGTATTACGGAGCATTTTTTTTTCTTATGCACTTTCGGTAATGGTAACAAATATTCCTGTGAAACTGATTTGTGGTGGGTCGAATGATACTTCATTGTAATTGAGATTTAGACCAAAACAAAGCAAAAGGAATGCAATGTGTTATGTGAAAAGCAAAAGTTCCAAGTTTTGGTCTGCATTTCTTCTAGTTCTCAATTATGAACAAATATGGCATATTGGAAATAGGACCTTGTAAGCATTTTGTCAAAAAAGAAATTCAACAAAGTATTTTCAACGTTTGTGAGCCAAAATGCAGAAGTTGTATTTCTACAAAGACACAAATTAGTTTGTATAATCCGCAATTTACACTGATACAGTATCTTAACAGTTTGGACACTTGAGCATCTTTGGGCCCTTTATGGGGCCTCTTCAAGTCAGAGAAATTGTATAGAGTTATTTTTTAAAAAAAGGAAAGAAATACTTTCCGCACACACACAGATACACCTTGACAATCTTCATATAGCTTGAAAAAAAGATAGATGTAAGTTATCATGATTAATACTAGAGTGGTAATTTCTGTTGATAAAAGATAGTGATAAAATTAAATCTTTCACAGCCAGTTGTTACAGCAGGTTTACGGAGCTTCTGTGTTCCAGCATGTCAGGAGTGGTGCAGCAGGGTTTAGTGGGACAAGTTATTTCTCAGGTGGGAATGAAAGACTTCAGACATGTCTCTCAAACTTTCAGTCAGCTACTTGTGTACGCATACTGAACAGAAAAGAGTGATTCTAAGAAATGGCTTTTTTGATCTTGAGTCATCATATGAAGATTCAGATTACAAAATGTGCCCCTTCCTGTGACTTTTGAGTCCTGCAAACGGGGAGCTGTTACTGCATCTTGCCTCCTCCTTTTGTAAACTTTGTAAACTTTTTTTGCAACATCAGCCAAAATTATTCCAAAAATCACTATGATTTGTGTTAGTATTGGAATTGCTAATTAAGTAAAACAAACAGGAAAAAAAAGGAGGCTTTTGTGTGATCAACCTGACAGAGCAAAGTAAAAGAAGCAACCAAGCAGAGAATGTCAAGTGCTTTATCTTCTGTCCACCTATTAGTTGTTCAACGGGTAATCATGTTTCTCAGTTTAATGCAAGGTATATTTTCATTGCCGCTTACACTTGTTTTCTGATCAGTTCACATAATCAGTTACTTCTCCATAGTTTCATCATGAGACATCCATGAAGTTGCAGTAAGTTTTATCAGGTATGACTCCTTTCTCCTCCCTTTTGCTCTGTGCTCGGTAATGGACACTGTTTGGCCTACAGTATGGAGTTAAGTGCTTCAATATGTTGCCAATTAGAGTGCTGAAAGCATAATTCTGAGATTCCTTTCATTTGTGTTTTGGGCATAGTGCATATGCACTAGAGATGTCATTCTTTAATGCACTTCTGCAAACTGACCCTTGACGTTTTTTTGCCAGGGTCAAAATTTGAGGAGGTTGGTTGTAAAATGCTCTGTTCTCACAGTCACTGCAGGAGCATGTCGAATGAGGGTGGTTTGTGCACACAAACAGCTGGTTATGCTTCTGTCCTTCCAATTCTGTCTTACCGTGTTTATTCTGCATGCATGATTTTGGCAGCTGTATGATTTAATCATGTAGCTTCATAGATATAACAAATCAGTCCATGAATGGAATGCTTACCTATATGTACCTCTCTAGTTCTTACTAGTTAATAATTTCAGTCTCCTAAATGAGAAGGGCAGTGCTGGTGATGGATGGGTGGGTGGGTGGTTGTCTTTGAGACTTTGGGTGAAGGTCATATACTTTTTCACTATTTCACAGTGTCATGTTTTAGTTTGGTATTTTCATTTCACAGCTGCTGTAAAATTCTGGTGACTTAAGTGGAAATACATTCACCGTTACTGAAAAGTTACATTACAGGAGTTTAAAATACATACAATATAAACATTTTACTTAATCAGGTGTGCATGTAACACCAAATTATCTACTGTCACAGAACACACAAAAATAAGCAAAAGTGATCAGATGTTTCTCAGGTTTCCCCAGGTTTCACTGAATTTCAATAAAACACAGCATGGTGGTTCCCACAGGAAGTTTTTTCTGCATGTGTTGGCTGGTTTTGTACGCTTTGGCTTCTCCTGTACACTGCTTAGTATCTTCATCTCTGGTTAGCAAGTCCTTCAATCTCTGTAAAAATTCAACCTATTACCAGCTTTCTTTCTCTAAATCTGAAATTGCTTCCTTCTCCATTTGACTTCAGTAGGGACTGTTAGGTGGGGGGTTTTGGCCAAAAATCTTTTTAAAAAAGTCCTTGTTTTAAAGTTCTATCACTTTTTTTTTTAATATAAATTTAAGTTCAGTGTATCTCAGATATTTATTTTTGGGATATATTTGCAACAAGTAGGAATTGAGTCTTGTATGCTATTTTAAAATTAATCCAGCATTTGCTGGGTTTATTGGTGTCACTGGTAAAAGTGCAATATATTATATAGTTGATAGTCGTGATGTTTCTTTGCCTTAAAATTAGGTTCTCTGTAAGCAGCTTGTAGATGTAGATGTTCTTGAATGCAGTAGTAGTCTCCCATTTTTAAACAAGAACAGCATATTTTGTTCTGTCTGTGAGCTGTCATCCTTCAGAAAAAGCCAAATAAAATGGCATTGAAGTTTATTACTGCACTAGAATTTTGAGTTGAAAAAATCTGAAAAATGACTGTAAAAATGGCAATGTTGTTGCTAGGCAGGGTGTTTTTCCTACTCTATATCTGCTGGCCTAAGCAACAAAATTAAAATTTTGCAGCTTTTAACTCCTGCTGAAGCTAGAACCAGACATGGCAAGCAAAAAGGAAAAAAGAAAAAGGAAAGAAAAAAAGTAGTGTGTCACTTTTTTCTTTGTGTATGAATGACAGGTCTAACTTCTAGTTTCACTAGTCCCTTTTCAGGATAGAAGGGCCTTTTGAATATATCAAAGTTTAATTTATTGCCAACTATGCCTTGCAACTTTACACTAACAGAAAACAGACATCTGAACTTCCATGTCTTCATTTATTGGGTGTGCTGTCAGTTCATTAAGCAAGTGAAACTGAAAAGCTACTAAAGAAACACAGTGTTTATCTGAAACTGGGGATCATTTTCCTACTTCGTTAATTTTATTCCATAACTATTTACCATTTTTGTTGATAGTAAGGCCTCATTTGCAGTGTAAAATGGTATATCTCCATTTGCATTTTGAAAGTACTAGTTGTTGCTGGGTTTGATTTTAATGTTAAATATTGTGTATGCGTATTGATATTATTATTATTATTACCTATTACACTTCATTTTTGTATAGCTAGTCTAGAGTGAATTGCTACATGAAGTCACTGATACTTTCCAAAAAAAGTATGGGAATCTAATTTGCTAATAACTTTTAAAATGCTACCTAAGGAATTCAGTGTCGAATTCTTCACTTTAGAAGCTTTATTAAAATTAAGTATAGTTAGCGCTACACTGACTTTACATTTCAGTCCCAGGGTATCATTTAAGATTATATTTGAATACCAAGTTTTACATTATTATGTTAGAGAATTTTGCATACTTATAAAAATTTCTTTAAGTACTTTTTCTTGAGATTTTATATTGGTGTTGCTTGTGCTTTTAACAGCTTTCTAACCCACTGTTTGCTATTGTATAAATTAGATTTTACAACTGGTTCCACTGAAGCATTTGAGTAAGGCCCAGATGGACAAAGGTGTGCAGATCTCATTGGAATAAGTGGATCACATGCACGTCCTCACCCTTGTGAATCTGGGCATAATTTTGGAAGGATTCGAAGGCCTGAGTTCTTTTATCTTAATATTCTGATATTATAAGATAGCTTCAGTATTTAGAGAAAATAAAGCAAGCTGGGGTGCTAGTGTCTAAGGCAATACTAGGAAGGAACTATTCCTACATGTTTATGCTAGAATATTGTGATAATTTATTTATCAATATATTTCTATTTTTGTATCTTTAATTTTATGCACTGTTTTTTTCTGTTCTAATGGCTGCCCTTCGGGATAGGCTGACCTCTGCTCTCCGTATGACATCCTGCAGTCGGATATTCGTCACATTCGAAAGACTGTTGACACTCTGCTCGCCCTCGGGGAGAAACCCCCACAATCAACTTCTACCTTTCGCTCCTGGGATCTAATAGGCTTTTGTCTTTTCCACATACTTTTTATAGTCTTGATGTATATAACTTATCACTGGAATGTGCTAACAGCATAACCTGTTCGCATGTGCACACAAACTTTCTGCTTTGTCTCTGACAAATTACAGGTACTTATTTCCTTCCTTTGTCTTACAAACTTCTCCCTTTCCCTTGCTTCCCTTCCTTGTAATATCTTTATTAATCTCTTGCAATAGGGGAGAGGGGGAGTAGCATCTTGAAGACAAGTCCCATCTCTTTTCCCCCTCCAGCTCTAGTTTAAGAACTTATGTGCCTCTTTATTTATAGTTTGTTTCCTTTTATGTTGCCTACACTACACACTAAACGTGTTAAAGCAGTGAAGCTACTCTTACCCCACTTTTGGGTGTAGGCTGGATGTGTATCACAAGCTAAACAGAACTGAGCCTTTTACTTTTTGTGAAAATCCAAGAGTGCTGCAGATATTGAAGCAACTGAGGTGGCACTTCAACAGGTGATAGTATTTTCTGAGTTGGTGCCAATTATCTCAACGTACATTGTGTTAAGAGCACTTACAGAACTTTATTTCAAATTACTGTTAT
The DNA here is from genome assembly GCA_013396915.1 of Stercorarius parasiticus. Lineage (NCBI taxonomy): Eukaryota > Metazoa > Chordata > Aves > Charadriiformes > Stercorariidae > Stercorarius > Stercorarius parasiticus. Next base: position 54,216 of record VWZL01005850.1, read on the forward strand.
TTTTTAATCTTTTGGTTCAACAAGAGTACTGTAACTTTAAAGATTGTTGGTCATCTCTACTGTTACAATTAAATTCCGTACTGGAGTAGTTTTGTTTTCCTACTTAGATTTTGTTTTCCTCCAGATTCCATAGAATAATCTTTTTCTTCTGTCGCACAAAGCAGCATTGAACTGCTTTTAAACACTTGCTATGTTACACCCTAAAGGTGACTGTAAATTAGTAGTGGGTATGAGCAGCCCATAATATGCCATGAACTTCAGAATGTTTCAGGATGAAGACTAGGGAGTAGTGTGATACAGTAGGATAGACTGAGAATAAGCTGTTGGATTCCTGTATCCGCCATTCTTATGTGCGGTGTCAAGCAAGTCACGTCACTATCTTGTCTCTGTTTCATCACCTGTGAAAATGCAGGTCACGTTTGTTTGTTTGTGTAACAACTGTAACAAAGACAATGTAGCCAGGAAAATAGATAATCTAGGAAGACTCTAGATTTCCCATCCTATGAAGTTTTACCGAAGAGGTCAGACAAACATTAGCCAGGAGGCATTTTGGTATATTTGAAGTCTGCCTGTGGTTAGTGCGCTGGACTGATGACCTCAGTCTCCCTTCCAGTTCTGTCTTCCGTTCATCTATCGTAACACGTGAATAAGATATTTTTTTTTTTTTGGTTTACCCCTTATCAGCATGAAATACACAAATGAAAACTGATTGAAAAATATAAACCCTCAAATTGACATTGCAATATTGGCCTAGATGCTGTTGACTAAATTTATAGTTCAGTCTGAGCCTAGCTAACCAAAGGACCTCAGTTTCAGGGCTGTGAAATACATACATTCATTTCTCATGGCCTAGTATTTAAAAAAGTTACTTATAGAATTTAGAAGATAACTAGCATAAGAACTTGTACGTTACTGATTATTCTGGCCATATGGTTATGATTTAGTGCTATACTATAAATATCCCCATTCCATAGATACTTGTGAAATTTTATTAAAAATCTTATAAATGCAGTTCTATTCCTGGTTTCCATGGCTTAAATACATACATATATAAAAAGGATTAAATGTATAATTAGGTATGTATTTTAAGATGGAAAAATTAATTTCAGACGATGGATAAATCCAGTTTTTTTAGAGGGTTTAGCGTCTAGCAGCTTCCATTGCATACATATAAAAACTCTATTGTGAAGAGTGTCTTCTGTGACCAGGCACTGACTGCTTCTAGGTTCTTTATACTTGGGGAAAATATACTTGTTATTTGGGTGTGTAGCTATAGACTTGTGGCCTCATCCTGCACAGGCCTGTCTCTTAACTGTGTGCCTAATTTTAGTGATTCCAACACTGGACATTTACTTACTCAGGGTCAGAGCTTGACATCTAAGCTTCAGCTTTCAGCAGATCATTGTCTTGATTTTTGGTTGTCTTGTTTTAACAACATTGCTTTTCTAGTGAAGCTGAGAAAGTGACATAAAGCTTGAATCAGTTCAGAATCTATTAATTGTAGGATTCTTTATAATCCAGTGTTGGTATTTGAGACAAAAGTTACGTCTTCTCTAGGGCTGGGATTATATTCCTGCTGCTGTAAGTGTTAAGCAGGTCTCCTGTCAATGCTTTGTATTGTGCTCTCCTTATATAGTACCAATCTACAGGTATGAGTATGTTTTAACATTTTTTGAAATTAGAATATCAGATGGTGAAAGTTGTTGCTACCATCCTATAGTACGCGTCTGTCTCCTTGTCTGATATTATGTCTGATTATCCACTGTATCCAATAGCTTGGGAGGGAGATAAGAGAAGTAGTAGATCAGTGTGGTTTGCGTTTCTGGTGTGCAGAAATGGAAGTTCATGTTGTCAGTGTTTTTAAATGTTTATCAGACTAGACACCGAGTTGGAATCTGAACTCGTGTTGTGCCAGTGTAGACCAACTGAACATATCCCCGTCATAATGACATGTAACTCTCAAACTTGTCCAAAGTTTGAACTTTACATATGCTTACCATGCAAACAGAGTTGTCTTTTAGTTAATTAGAGTACATTTTCTCACTAGTCTCAACTGTGACAATATACAGTAATTAAAATGGAACATTGCAGACCCTTTCTCATAGTTAGGGGGTTGAAGCCATCTTGAACCAGACTCTGAAAGACGAACCTACTTGCTTCATGACAAGACACAGCCCTACTACCATACATGAAGCTTATCCAGTTTTGTATTTTTTTTAGGTTGTTATTGATAACACTTCCAGATATACATAAATTTTACAGGGAAAGGAATAATAAAATATACCCTTACATTTCTCTAAGTGTGAATATAGTAAAGTTTCTCAAAACGTATTTCAAACATAGTGCAAATGTGAAAAATACCTGTCTGCCCATCCCTGAAGCCAGTAATTCTCCCACTAAATGGGGAGGTGGGAACTAAAACACATGTAGCTCATTAATCTACTGTAATGGGTTCTTTACTAAATTCAGAGAATTCAGAGTCCTGTTTCTGTGCTGCTGTTCCTGTGGCTTTAGTACATGGGAAACCAACAGTTCAACTCACCGGTGTTTCATCAGCTCTGAGGAGAGAGATCCCAATACTGAGACGTTCAGTTAGATACAGTTGGCACTTAGTGCTCACAGCTAGTGATTAATTTGATGACCTTGGGTTTAAAAACAATGTGTGCTGTAGTTCACCCACATGTTCATTGATAACATTATATTTGCTCCACCACTTGTTTCTCCATTCATTTATTTTTTTTTTTTTCGCCATTGCAATGGTCATCAGAGATTTCCAAACTGTGATTTCTTCATAAATCGGTTTATTCCAGTCTGTACTGGGGAGGTCCTGTCATCCCTACTGCAGTAAAGTAATAAATACAAACTGTGATTAATTAATTTAATATGCACGCAGGTAAAATGTGTTTGCACTGGATTACAAGGGGCATTTTGATGTGAGAATTTGGTTTCTTTTTAATTTGAGCCAGAAAACTGATAAATCTTTTCAAATGCACAGTAGTGCAGCGCAGTCATCCTTCAAATGCCTCTTTCTTCAAAGGTATATTAAAAACTTCTACAACTGAAAGCTGTATAAGGATCCCATTGTGTTCCTAGTAAGTTTTCTGAAAGGCTGCACTTACTGTGAATGAGGATTGAATTAGACCTGAGCAAATATTCAGTCCAGTTTTCTACTCTATAGACATTAATAAGCTTCCAAGTTATTGCCACGTAATTGTTTTTCACAAAAAGAAGTGTTCTTGGCATTCTACTCCTGTTACAAAAAACCAAAATCAGTCATACATGCAGGTTTAGGAAAAAATGGTAGAGAAGGTTTTGTGGACCATGGCTATTTCCTTCATTTTTAGCTGCATTATGCAGAAAAAGCAGTATTAAAAAAAAAAAAAAGGTAATGACCCATTCTACTTTGATACAGAACCCTCATTCCTTCGCTTTATGTCTCAGGATTTAATGTACAAGGTTATGGTATAATTGATATTTCAAGTGTAAGTATACCTTTTCTCTTACTGTTCAGTGTGTGTCTGTCTTAAGTTGTCTGTTCCCTCCAGTTTCAGGTCACTGTTTTCGATAGCATGTTAGAATCAAACTGTGAGATGTTTCGGCGAAATACATGGTCTACTTTAAAAATTTTGTGGTTCAAGGCCAGAATCTGTAAAGGGCTCCAAAGCCCACCATCTGCAAATACAGTTTTGTAAATATTTGCAATTTATTACATATTCTGAAGATGCACATATTTAGGTACCAAGCTGGCTAGAATTCCAAATAGAGAATTGCAGCTGCAGTATTGAGGTAATGGGGCCTTTTTTTGCTTTATCAAATCTGATCATAAGTGTATACTTCGCAAAACATACTACTCCTTTCCTTGTAAATTAAAAGGAAAAAAAAAAATTAAATATACGTATAGCCTGAATTCCTGTGCTGTTTGATCTTCTGCTCTTTTCTTTTGTACTTCAGATGGTAAATTCAGGGCATTTGGACACATACAGGCACGATTGGTAATAGTGGATAAGGAAAATACATATATAAAAAGATGTAATTTCACATTGCCTTTAATATATGAAAAAATAAATATTTGCTATAGTTTGTTCATCTCATAAGAAAGAAAACTTGGCCCTGACCTAACAAAATGTCAAGATTTTATATATTTGACATAAGTCTGCTTCAACGTAAGGCCCTGATGTTTCCTTTAGTGACTTTCCATTTCAGAGTACTTGGCTCCAAAAATTAAATCATGGGCATTACATGGACTTCTTTTTTTTAATTTGTAATTTGAGAAACTATACATTCCGGTATTTCATTGTTTTCTGAATATTTTCCCCCCCCATAGATCTAAAATCCCATATTCTACAAATACAAGGAAAAAAGAGAAAGGCCCTTGCCAAATTGCACAATTCCATTTCTCTGTATTTCTGCTAACGAACGTAGTTGGCTCCTCATGCCATGGTGTTGTCATTTCGCTACTTGCCCAGATGATATAATGGCAACAATTGCTTTTTGATAATTAATTACTGTATCTGAATTGTCAAGCTGTTTGCCCCAGCATAAACCAATTCAAACCGTTACCTTGACTTTGAAGTCATCTGATGTCAAAGAAACTAGATGTGTATGTGTAGCGTGTCGCCTATCCTTGTGGGATTACTGTCCTTGCTTATTCCTGTTTTCTTTTACACCAGCTAAATCAGACGTTTTTGTTCCAGGATTAGAAACTTGCTCTGGCGAGCACATGCACACGTGTACGTTTGTGGGTACACCTCCTGTACTGTCTTTTTGTGTTGTTCTGTGACTCAGCCTCTTGGCTGCTGCCTCCTTTTTGTGCCTTTTTTATTTTTCCCATCAAAAAGAGTTTGTTCTTTTTCTTCGTGATGAGTTTGGAAACATCTTTATCCATTCCAAATGGCTATGTGTCTGTAAAAAATGGTTTGCTTGCAACAAGTAATTAAGTTCCTCTGTGTTCTTAGGGAGAAGAATTACATTAAAAATTGAGACCTTCATTTCTGTAGTAGATAAGACAAGAGAGAGGCTCATGCTGCCATGAGTGGAGTGGCAGCTCTTCCCTCCATAATTGTTTTTAAAGATTTTTGGGCTGGTCTTGAGAATTAGTAGCCAGTTCTTCTGTCTGTCTGGGTTTTGTTCAGTATTTCAACAGGGGTATTTTTGGAGAGGCGATTCATGCTACTATATTGAAATGTTATGGGTTGGATGCTAATGTAAAAGGGACAGAAACCTTATTCAAAGGTGGGGAGAAGTGAGCGATGAGTCTCCTCAGAGTCATGGGTGAGTTCTTTTCTCGGTTGGTCAGGCACGTTGTTTCAAAATGCCAGGATTTAAGAAAAGTTTTGAAATCTCGATGGTTTGCAGCTTCAGAGCTCTGCTGTCAGTGGTTTCCAGATAGCGGTTGTAGCGGGTCAGTGTGTGAGGCGGAGCATGGAGAACAGACTGTGCTGCAGGGACAGCGGCTGGACCTAAGGGCTGAGACACCTGGGATCTTGGCCCAAGGTAACTCCTGCTTTGCAGAAAGCCGAGTTGATTATCAGCGTGCTCTGGATTCCATCCTTGGCAGGATTTGCTTTTTCTTATTCTGAGAAGTGTTAGAATATACACTATAATATTATAAATATAATACTTATAAACAAAAAGCTGTGCTTTGAAAAGTACGTGAGGCAGGGTTGATGAAAGCCATTTCCAAAGCTTTTAAAATAGTGATTAGGGTTTTGATAAGAGAATTGATTCGTGACACATTAAGATAAACATAGTCATTTTTAGGAGATGGTGGCGTAGGTCTCGTTGTCAGTTTTGGACGGTTCATCATAGCCACATGTTTAACTGCAAAATTTCAAAATATTAACCAAGTTCCACCTTCTGCTTAATAAGAGAAGGCTGTCAATTGTATATGTTTCAAGAATTAATAAAGAATGATGTATAATATAAAAAGAAGTACCGTGCTGTGAAACTGCTAGAACACAATTGTCCCGTCCTATTCTTTTTTTTTTTATAGACCTCCTTTCCTTATTTGAGTATGCATCTTGTAAATACAGCAGGGGGAGAGAGATGTTGGTTTATACAAACTGTATTACTATACTGAATTTAAAAGAATTAGATAGTGCGTTCTCTTTAAAAGGAGAAAAGTTCTATTAGATGGGGGTTTTATATGAAATGGGGCATGCACTCCGTTGTGCTTTTAGTGAAAATGTGCTTATAAACAACTGCAAAATTCCAAGCAAGAAAGCATGACAGAATAGTTCTCTGAATGCTGTAAGGTGCCACAAAAATGGTAAGTTTAGAATTTAAGTGTTTTCTAAAGGAAAGATCCTTAGCTGTGGCTTTTTCAGCAAATTTGGCTTCAATAGAAAAATGCAGAATCTTCTCAAACACAAATATCTAGCAAGGTAGGTTGTTTTGAGGCTGGGTTTTTGGATTCAATCCTTACCCCTTAATCACACTGACCACTTAGTTTTCAGTTATCGATTCAGGAAGCATTATTATTTAATTCCTTTTGTCTGGCATGGAAGACTAATGAAATATTGGCATGTTGTGGGCCACCAAATCTGTGAAACAAGAGCCTACTGTGCAAGGGCACTGGAAAGAAGTAGAAGAGAGTGGAGCAAATAACATTTTGCTTTGGATGTCTGATTTGCAATATATTTTTTAAAAAAATTATCGGAATCGGAGTACTGTAGATTTTTATATGAACCATGTCCCAAGACATTAGACTGGCAAAAATTTTTTGTGAAAATCATACATTTGAAGTAGAAATGGTCTGGGTTTTTTTTTTTCCTCCTTTTATTTGCTATCACTATCTCTACCTTCTTTTGTAGCTACTCCACTGCTAATCAGGTATCAGTTTAGGAGTTTGCTTTGTAAAATATATTTATATATTTGTCTGGAAAATACACTTTTTTCCAGAGGAATAAAAGGGCGAGAACAGCTCTGACAGCTTGCGGGTCAGTATCTCAGTCGGAAGAACAAAGAAGAATGAACCACAGAACCCAGAGTCTTAACTTAAATGACCAGTTTAGGGTAGGTTTGGAGTGGAAACCTGGGTGATGAACTGGAATGGTGCGAGATGGGGATATTCCATTGTGCTGACTGGGCGAATGGCTCCAGTGGAGAGGGGAACAGCAGCGGGCAGGAATGGGATGCAGTTGTCGCAGCTCTTTGGTCAAACGTGAATCAGAATCCACAAGCTCAATGGAAGTGGAAACCCGGCGTTAGCAGGTCGCCAGAATGTTGCCCCATCTTCCCTGTGGAGAAATGGCTGTTGTCCACCTATTGCAGATCTGCTCAGCCAAGCTCCTTGAAAATGACCTGTCTGGAATTGTTTCTTGGGTCTGTATGTGCCAAAGGAATCTGCAGGATTTGTTTGGTGTTCTGGGCTATGACCACGAGCCTTAAAAAAAAATAATTACAAATTAAGTTTAAAAAACCCCAAACTTTTAAATGTAAAATAATAAATATTAAAACAGCTTAAATAGTAAATAAAAAATGTAAACATGAAATACAGATAAATTAGAATTATCAGTAGTGGAGGCCATAATTGTGACTACAGTTTGGCTCTCACTTTTTAGGTTCAGTAGGTAATAACAAGTAAGTTTGGCAGGTTTTCTCTCATTGAGGCTGGAGTGGGGCGTGAGGAACTTCACAAAAAGTTTAAGCAAGCTGACTCTTGATTGTGCATAAAGGAAATCCTCAGCAACAAAAGAAAGTCATAAACATCCAAAGCAGCAGAGCAGCTGTTTAATACTGGTAGGATTCTGCTGGAGCTGTGGCCCACCGGAGGTTTCCCGAGCAAAGAGTGGACAACTGTGGAAGCAGATGAAGGCAATTAAACGGAGGTGCATGACATGATAGAAACTGGATTAATTGTTCTTGTATGTACCAGATCCAGTTCCATCATCCTGAATATTATATTTAGTTTTAAGGGTTCACAGGGGCCAGGGAAGGGAGTAGAGCTGAACAAAACATGAGAAGAGAGGTTGAAGAGATCAGTGCTGTTTAAACTGGAGACATAATCAATATGAATATGAGGAGACGTGACAAAGGACCATGGATTGCCTGAAGTTAAAATAAGAGGCCCTTAGTTGACATAACAGAAGCAAGAATATTCAGTAGAAGACAGACAATTAATTAAAACATAATCTCAAATGCATCAGTAGTTTTAGAAGCTAAAAGTTTATTGAACAGCCAAGAGATTCAATACTGAGAACATCAAAACAACCTGCTCTTCCTAAAAAAAATCAGTGCCCCGTGTCTGCTGATGGTCGTGTACGGATGCTTAGGGAAAGAACAGAAGGTTAGATCACGTAGATGGTGCCTTTTCAAACTTTAAGCAATCTGACGTGCACAGTTGAAGGACTTCATGAGCCAGACACTGTATCCACGTGTTTGTGTTTAATAGCGTTGTTTGGGATTTTTTCTATCTGTATATTTTTGTCATCCCACTTACGCTTTTGGCTTCCGTGTTGTGGCAGTGAGTCTCACAGTTGTAATTATGGTTGATGTGATGTAGTCTAGCCTTTCCGTTTATTTATTATAAACCTGCTGCCTGAGTTCATCATTTCATGGATTTCATAAAGAGGAATACCCAGTTACATTAAGAAAAACATTTTTAAAGAGAGAGCAAATCATGACACAAGGCTGCCTCTCTAAGAAGGCTTTAATTATTCATTGGGGGGGTTCTTTGTTACCCGTAGTAGATTCAGTATTTATTGTTTGACTGATTTCTGGTGTAACAGCCTCTGTGGACAGCCAGTAGGTTTCATCCTGGCCACAACTGCTGCTCTCTTATGGTGAATAAAGTTGATTCCTGGATATTTCAAAATAAGCTGCTGATTATTCAGAACGAAACGCTTCGCCCGTTGAATGCACAAAATTACACGTGCTTTTCTGTAAATGCTAATGGGTGGCTTTCAAGGTGCGTATCCTGGGACCAAGACCTACCTGTCTAGAGCTCAGTGGTAGAACTTCTTTTGACTGATAAAACCAGCCTTCTGTCCCCAAATTCACTCATATGTAATAATGGGCAGATGCCACGTTATCTCACTTGGGAGGTGAAAGTTCAGCGTGTACTTGCTGGCCCTCGCTCATAGTTAAGATGTTTATGTACTGGAACGACCACAGAACAGGTTGGTTTCTCAGGCCCAGAATATTAACAGGTCTCTCACTAATTCATAGGTATAATGAGAGCAAAATCAGAGACTTTCTGTCAAAATGACAGGAAGTTCTTTTTAATTAAAAAGAGGAAACCGTTCCTGCTTGTTGGGCTTTGTGTTCAAGCAAAGTTTTGCAGTGGGTGTTGAATATCCTAATCTTTCCTCCTTTGTTTGTCTTTTTCTAGGAGAAGCTCTGCCTACCACATCACATCCTAGAAGAAAAGGGCTTGGTAAAAGTGAGCATAACAGTTCAAGCATTGCTAGATGTAACCACAGTGAAACAAGCTTTGTTCACGTGAACCTCCTCTCTCTGCTGTTACCAGCTCCACTGTGCCATCAAAGAATCAAAATACTGCCCAGCTTTTCAAACTGCTCTGAAAAAAAAAAAAAAAAACCAAACCCAAAAACCCACAACAAAAAAAACCACAGTGCTCCAAGAGTATTCTTCTGATTTTAAAATCGTCTTTCAGACCGTACGCGCGCAGCGACCTACAAAAGCAGAAACTACGGAGAAACGTTTTTCTAGAGCAAACCGGCGCTTCACGGCTTTTATAGCTCACTTTGTACAGTACGTAACGAAAACAGCCACCTCTCTGCCACTTAGAACCGTGTGGAGTACACAGCTGTCTTGCAGCAAGATACCTTATACCTTCCTATTATTAAACTAAGAATCATTGTAATCATGGTGGGGG